>BQNB010000424.1:85185-175195 GCA_026074375.1 Tanacetum coccineum | reverse complement strand
CAGTTTGTGCATGCTCAAGATTTTAAGTTCAGCCAAAAGTTTCCCACTTAAATGCAGTAAAAAGGATCTTCAGATACCTAAAAGGTCGACCCAACTTGGGCCTTTAGTATCCTAAGGACTCTCCTTTTATATTGGAAGCTTATTCAGACAGTGACTATGCAGGTGCCAGTTTAGACAGAAAATCCACAACAGGAGGTTGTCAATTTCTTGGTTTAAGGTTAATCTATTGGAAATGTAAAAAACAGACTATGATGGCTAATTAAACTACTGAAGCTGAATATATTGCTGCCTCTCACTGCTATGGTCAAGTGCTTTGGATCCAAAATCAGATGTTGGATTATGGATACAATTTTATGCAGACAAAGATTTATGTTGACAATGAGAGTGCTATTTGTGTTGTCAGGAATCCTATCTACCATTCTAAAACAAAGCATATAGAGATTAGGCATCATTTCATTAGAGGCTCCTATGAGAAGAGATTGATAGAGATGGCCAAGATACACACTGACAATAATGTAGCTGATTTGCTCACTAAAGCTTTTGATGTGAGTAGATTTAATTTTCTGGTGGCAAGCATTTGTATGCTTAATCTGTAGCTGCATGGTCTCAGGGGAGATTAATGGTGTATAAGTGTAGCAGATTATACACAAGTGCTATTTGAATTGAAGGTGGAAGATAAACATGCTGATCAGTTACTTAATACTGCTAGGTTTATCTTTCTCTATTTGAAGAAACTTTGTACTACTGGTACAAAAAGTTTAACTTGCTAGGCATGGTTAAGTACTGCTTAATTTTCATGAGTGGATTGATGCTTGACATGGTTTGGAGATGCTTTTTAGACTAATTTGAAGCTTAATCTGATATCTCAAGGATTAGTACTGCTAGGTATAACTAGTACTGCTAGTTATACTTAATACTGCTAGTTTTAATACTGTTAGTCAAAACTTAGTGCTGTCAAGAAGCATATGGTACGTATTGTGCTTTGGACTAAATTTGCAGGTAAGCAAAGCAGTATGGTTAAGATTGGTGGAGATCATAAACAACTTGGAAGTCTTGAGTGAATGGGTTACAACTGGTTTTGATGATTTGGTTAAACAGTTCTTAACTTTTATTCCATGGCTAAGCATAGATATGGACCTCATAGAATTCCTCACATGTTATCTAGTAATTTCTATTGTGCTTAGTGATGAATAGAGGCATGTATTGCACATATTGGAGAACAAGTGCATACTGTTAGATAATATTAAGTACTTTAGCAGAGGCAAAGTACAAATTTTTAGGAAAAGTTAATCCACTTTTTGACACTCCATGTTTGGTGCAAAACTAATCACTTGAGGGTGAGAGGTTCAGCAACACCTCCTGAACCCCAACCCACACCCTCTACTTCACAACTGAATATTTCTGAACCTCTAATAGAACCACTTCAAACTGAAATGCTCCACTAGTTTTTCATGAACCTCAAACTTGAAGCTCAACATTGAGCAAGATACTCCGATCTCCAACTACATAATCAAAAAAAAGAAAGACTCAAAAATGTAGGAGAACCAAAAAGGACACTAAGTTACCTCAAACTTAGTAACCTCAATACCTTGGAATAGATGAGGCTGTCCATAAGGAGGAGGGTTAACAGTGTGGAAAGGGCTAATCACTACTGCTGCTACACTTAGATGTAAACGCACATTACAGTGATTAACTTAATTAGGACCCGCCCAGACCACGGCAATGCCTAATGTTTGACATATCTCAGTTAATGGATACAGTTCATCACCAGGCACCAAGATACCAATGGGGGTGCTCCTGCTTAGACTAAGGTCTGAGAGAGTGCTTTGAAAGCCCAACGAACCACCTCTCACAGAAGGACACACATCTGGAAGTGGGAAGGGCAGTATGGAATATCATTTGAATTGACGGATAATTTACCACCTACACCCTATGATATCACCTCCTCAGGAGATAACACACCTGGAAGTGATGAGGTAGAATGGAACTAATAAAGGAATGAAGGAACGTCATTCATTGGTTGACATTGGAAGGTTTCATGAGGACCCCCGCAATTTTCACAACGAAAATATTGTTGTGGAAAACTTAGTGAAGTTTGTGGAAAATAATCAAAGTTTTGATTGAAACACGGGTCCTGATTGAACGGGACTTGAGGTTGACAATCGTAACCGTAATGAGAATCGTTCCCACATAACTCACAAGAGTATGGCACGTATTGGGATTGTGGAGGATGGTTTACAACACTTGGAGAATCGTTAGAAGAGTACGGAGTTGAAACATTGATTGGTGTTCCATTTCCAACTTTACAATAAAAACAAACTCCATCGTATTCATTGCAACCACATTTTTGGCATGTACCAAGAAGACATTGTTGTTGTAAACTTTGTAAGTTTTGTAGGGGCTCACTAATGGTTTGAGTGTTGCATGGTTCCGGATTAGTGATAATCGGAACTTTCGGAGGGCAATTATAACCGTAATGAGCACCTTTCCCACAAGACTTACAAGTGCATTGTCGACAAAAGATTCCATCTAACGAATCACCGCACTCGTGACAACAATGGTCAATGTGTGGAGGACTTGGTGAGGAATTTTCACCGGGGTCCTGATTACCAACGAATGGCTCTTGAGGAGCATTAACAACGTTGGTATTGTCATCGGATGACTCGGAAGTATCTTGAAGGTCTTCGAAAAATTCATTTTCCACACAATATGTAAACAAATCTTCCTTAAATTTCTTTCGTAAAAGAGCACATCCTTGACAATACGGACCATCAACCGGGGTTCCACACCTTGCACACCTTGCACAATTTCGAGGGGGTTTAGGAACAAGAATCTTGTCTTCAAGACCCTTTTTTGAACAACAAAAGTCTGCAGTGTACAAAACTCCACAAGTCGAGCATTCTTTAATCGCGTAAATCGGATTCAAACGATAATCGAATGACGTCATAAGAATTAAACATTAAGATGGATAAGAAAAGAATTAAATGATACGAAGAAAAAGAAGATTATTTTTGGTTTTTCCATTAATTCACAATTTATTTTAACGGACAAAATGAGATAAGACAACTTAAACCAATAGTCAACTCGTTTCACGGTAGCTCTTTAAAAGACAAACGCACAAAGGAGCGGAGGAGCGGGAAAGCGCGAAGCTATTAAAAACCTTCTCCTTTCGGGTCGTAGTTCCTCGGAACAACCCTCCTTATACCCCTCTTATAGTTTGTTTATCAATTAAAGGTGAGCCGTATTTCACAAGTGACACAAAGGCAAGTTTTTAAATCTTTTGTTCGAGTTGGGATTATGATAATGCTTCAAGGTGAAAGCAGTTAAAACGAATAATAGAAATTTATATAGATACAATAAGTATATGTTATAAAATATTTGAATTTTTATTGTATTTTTTTATTTATTTATTTATTTATTTATTTATTCTATAATGATAATATTCACGAAGCTACAAACACAAATGAAAACAACAGCAACGATAGTCGGTATCACAACCGTCGCCCGGAGCGGCGCAAAAATGATCGGTGCAACACTACACCTTAAAAAAATATATAATCTATAAATAAAATATAAATATATATAGTAAAAATATCTAGAAACAAATCAATAAAACCGAGGAAGTAGTATAACTTTACCCGGGTCTTATAACCCCAAGAGGCTGTGCTGGGAAAATCATACAGTCTGAATGATTTGCGTTTGAAGGAGAGAAATAATTTAGAAGTGTGGAAAGCTAGCATTAGACAATAACTAAAATCAAAAACGTTTAAGAAAAACCTAAAAATTACGAAATTAAGCTAGAAAACGAAAGCACGAATCCCGGACAAAGGGGCAAAACCCTAAAAACTTTAAAATTAAACCTACGAAGAAATTTTCACTTCTAAACTACTCTAGGAGACAAATAACGAAGAATGAAAAAGACTAGACTGAAAAAAACGAGGGTATCCGTTTGACCCAAAACGAGTCAAAGACAAACAACCGCATCCGAGCCCGTTCTTAAAAGAAAAAAAGTTTAAAAAAATGAACCAACGAAATTATTATATTTTCTACAAAATAACTGACTAAAGAAAATTTTCTAAAAAAGAAAAATATTTTTTTTGATAATTTTTGTATTTTTTATGAATTTTTTAAACTTTTAACTAAATTAAATTATAAAAAATACTAAACGACTTTTAAAAATTCTGAAAATTTTACTAAAATTACTTTATACTATAACTAACCTACGAAAAATAAGAAATCAAAAGTTTGCTTATAAATAAGCCCGCAAATAAGCTGTAACAGCTTATTACTTAAAATGGGTAAAACACCCTTAAATAATAAACCGCTTGGGACTTTAATGAAAAAGTCCCAAGGGCGCAGGGGGTTAATGTTGTGATATAAAAAAGAGAGGTGTATCGAGGGTAGAGACCCGGGTTCGAGTCTTGCTCACCCGGGTCACCCCTTGTCTTCCCCTTTTTTTTTCGAAAAACTTTGTGAACCAAAGTTGTTAAGCTTATTGAGCTTAACAACTTTCAAAACTACAACTTTTTGTAAAAAGCTAAGAATAAGCTAAAAATGAGCTTTTAAAAACGACAGAAGCTGAAATGAGCTTAAAGGGCTTAAATTGGCTAAGTCTTGGACACTTGAGACACTTAAGCTAAAACTTAGGCTAAATAAGCTAAGAGGGGGCCTAAACTAACCTAAATAAGCACTAAAGGGCTAAATGTAATCACTAAATAAGCTAGAAAAAGCTACACTAGACAGAAACTGAAATTGAGCTTAAGGGCAAAAAGGCTTTGTCATTTGGACAGTTAACACTTAAATAAGCAAAGGAAATGGGAAATAAGCAAAATAACTTAACACACTAACCTAATAAGCCACTAGGAACAATAATAAGCAATTGAGTTAAGCTCAATAAGCTAGAATGGAAAATAAGCAGTTTCTACACTAAAGCTAAGCAAAAACAGTTAAGGGGCAACTTTGAGCTTAAAAATAAGCTATTAAAAGGGCTTTTTAAGGACTGAAATTAAGAGAGCTTATCAAAGAGCTTATGGGCTCTTAAGATAAGCCAAAATCTAGGGCTTAAGTACACTAAAAAGCTAGAATGGTGGGCTTAAAGTTGGCCCCTTAGCACCAGGGGAAAACTTAAGCTAAAACAAGGGCTTAATTTGACAGCTTATTTTAAGCTGTCAAATAAGCTCAAATGAAAAAGAAAAGTTGAAACAGATGAAAAAGGGTTTAAAGTGAGCTTATGCTCAAAATCTAGGCTTCTAAAAATAATGAAAACATGCTGAATTTTGAGAATGAAAATGGGCTTGTTGCTTAAAAAATTTGACACTTAACTTTTGACAGCTTTGACTCAAAGAGTCAAGTGACACAAAGAGATTTTGACACCTTGTTTAAACACACAAAAGACACTCTTTTTAAAGCTAAAACTCAAATATACAATGGCTTATCCAAATAAGCCATTGTATCCCTTTTTAAAAACCACAGTTTTGACAATAGCTTAAAAAACTTTGAAAAAACAGTTTTGAGCTTAAAGACTTTGGAAAACAGGCTTGAATAAGCTTAAAAACTTAAGCTAAAACTAACTTTGTGACCACAACCCATACAAAACTTGTTTTGACCCGTTTTTACTCTTAACCCAAACACCCCCTTAATATCTTAAAAGTGACTTTTAAGCTATAAAAGCTGAAGTAAACTAAACTTTTTTAAAAGACTAACACTACTTAAGCAATATTAAACAATAAAAAGGTAAAAAGCAAAACAAATAAGCACTTTTGAAGGATTGATAAGCTAGAACAGTATTTAAGCTATTTTTGACAGTTTTTGATCAAATTGCATAAAAATGCAATGAAAGCACTAACAGGCATACTTTAGCATAAATAAACACTAATAAGCACAAAAAAACAGTAATAAGCTAAAAAATAAGCTAATAAGCAATTGCTACAGTAACTTTTAAGCAAAATTTAACAGGGAATGTACCTTTAATCCTTTGCTCAAAACAGGATTTTTGAAACCTATTAAGCTCTAAAACTACCCACAGCTTATAAATAAGCTTAAACTAAGCAAACCCAATGAGCCATCCCAAACAAACCCCAATAAACTCAGCTGAACTTATTTGAGCTTATTGAGCTAAAAAGAACAATGCAACTATTAAATAGCTTATAAGCTTATTAGGACTTTTGTGAAAATTGCATAAGTAAAACAAGGACAGATTTTAACATAAGCTTAACTTTTATTAGAAACTTGAAATGAGTACAAGGCGTTTGATAAAATTGAAAATACAAAAAGTTGGAAAATAAGCTTAAATGTAAAATTACACTGAATTTAAAAATTACTCTACATTAAAACTACTTTTCTAATACTCTGTCTTCTTTTCCTTTTATAAGCTGCTGTCTTCCACATTTGTGTTTTGTTAGTGTTAGTTTGCTGAAGCAATCCGATCTCAATCCTTCATTCTTCTTTGCTCGCCAATCCAAGCAATCCTCAACCCCTTGTTTTTGTTCTCACATGGACTGCCAAGGTGGGCATTAAAGGGGGGGGGGGGGGGGTTAGTGGAGAGGGGTTAAGGGTTTTATCCCCTGTGGTATTGAGGATGCAGGGTAAAAGGATGGGGAAGGAGACCCGTGACTTAGTATGGGGGTTTGGGCTTTGGCGGGAATTTAGGGTTTAACTGGGTTTGATTTTGTTAAACACAGGGTAACGAGGGTTAGGGGTTAGGGATGAGAGGTAAAAAGGGATTTGGGGGTAAAGGGTAAAAGTTGTAAATATTTTAGGGTTAGGGGTTTTGGTTTTGACGGTTTAAGTCCCTAAGGTTGGTTGGGATTTTCATTGTTAATCCTTGGGGTGATACAAGTTTGAAAACTTGGCAGGATTGGTCCTCTAACCTATATAAGTTAATATTACATAGTGTCCCTGTGTATTATAACTTTAGGGGTTGGCAGTTTAGGCCCCACCTCAATTATACTTCTTTTTAGAATTGCAATTCCAGCCCTTGTAGTCTTTTCTTCTTGTGTACACTTAGGTTGACATTTTTGGGTCCCTCAAGTTATATTTCTTCTGATTTTGACTTCCTTTTGACTTTGACTGTTTGACTTTTTGTTGACTTTTTGACTTGATTGACTTTTTGGCTTCGATTTGGCTTTGTCTTCACACACTTTTCCATTCCTTGCCCAGTTTTGTCGTTTTTGGCTTTGTTTTTTCTCCTTTTCTGAATATCCGTTTCCTGCACAACACAAATGCAAAACAAACATATATTTGGCAGTTTTTGTCTGTTTTTGGTCATTTAAGTCCGTTTTTTATGGAGAAAGGTATGTGTAATTAAGCACATACCATAGGGTGTAAGTGTATTTCTTTCCCTCAGGGCTGATCAACATCAGTCCTGCTCCTGAGCCATCAAAACTTGAGGCTCCATCAATATAGAGCTTCCATGTGTTTTCCAATTTTGGATTTTCTTGGTTTTCGTTTCTCTTTCGTTTTCTTCAGAAGGCATCTCGACCGAAAAATCCTTTGGTATTTTATTTTGGGTGGACCTGCATTCCCTGAATTCGATGTCATGCTCTCCTAGTTCTATGGCTCATTTGGCTTCTCGCCCTAATTTCTCAGGGCTTGCAAGCATTTGCTTAATGAACGCATCAGTTAGGACCATTACCGGGTATGCTTAGAAATACCTTCGCAGCATTCTCGCAGCATGAACAAGTGCCAATATGAGCTTCTCCAATGCTGGGTAGTTAAGTTCTGATCCTTGTAGTACCCTGCTTACAAAATAGATTGGGACTTGTTTTCCTTCTCTTTTTGCGAGTAGAGCAGCGCTTATGCTCTCTGTTGAAGCTGCGAGGTTCATCACCAACACTTCGCCTTTGATTAAGGCAGTAAGTGTAGGCAGGATTTCCATGAACCTCTTCATCTTTTGGAAAGCTTCTTCAGCATCCATCGTCCATTGTATGGTTTTCTCGTCTGTGCAGCTTTTGAGCGTTTTGAAGAAAGGAAGAGACTTTTCAGCGCCCTTCGATAAGAATCGGATGGGTGCTGCTAGCTTTCCATTGAGGCTTTATATGTCTTTGAGTGTTTTTGACAGTTCAAGATCAGTGACTGCTTTGACTTTTGAGGGATTGAATCTTATACCTTGCTTGATAATAAGATGTCCAAGAAATGGACCTTCTTCGACGCCACAAGAGCATTTCTTCGGGTTGAGCTTCATGTTGATCGATTAGAATTTCTCGAAGGTCTTGATGACATCTGATGTGCTATCTTTGTATCGTATATTTGAGATGATTCAAGTTTTAAATTTATATTTTGCCGACTAAACCAAAAACAACACTTTAACGGGCAGTATACCCGATCGGTAGTAGTTTTGTGGTAAGTAGGGTGTCGAACACTTAAAGCGAGGTTAAATCTATCAATTTAATTAATATATTGGTTATCTAATCTATGTTAATTCTATTCTATTCTAAACCTATGTTAAACCTATGTCAGTCTAAATCCTAATTCTAACAGGAAAAGGGGGGTTTCAGCCTGAGAGACTGACACGATTTGGTTGGTGTCTATAATCAATTCAAGACACTTTACCCACACAAGCTAATTAACAAAAGATAAAAGAGCAGTCAACTTTATATAAAAAAACATGTATAACCATTAATAATCTATTAGAACATTGGTTGTTTATTAGTGCAATGATTTCTCTCTCGGGGGTGGCATATCATTCTTAAGACCTTAGCGTTACCTCATCCTAAGGACCCTAGACATAATAATTAGTCACAATTAAAGCATCGCGCATAAAGTATCCTATATGCTGATTATAATCTAATCTTAGGGATTAAAGAAATGGTGATCTTGTTAAACCCTAGCTCAATAAGACTTTACTCCACTTACCGCTTAATGGCAACTTTATTCACTATAGTCCACTTGCTACTATCCAATGGAATCAGAACGTTACTTGTTGAATTATCTAGGTCACCTACTAGTCAACACGATCAATAAACCATTGGCAATATCCAATTAACTAGTTAAGCCTGAAGCGTATCCTAGACACAGACTTAGAAGGACAATGTTTGTGTAACTATGATTCTAGATGTATAAATTACTATATAGAGAGCTATCTCAAACTCTAGATCTACTTAGTTAGCTTTACTAGATCCAGTTGAATGATAGGTCGCATACAAAAGCGCGTAAACAAGTATAAATTGATAAACATAAACAAGCACTCAACTGATAAAATCAAGAAATCAAGATATACAAAATACGCAAACATTCAGAATCATAATCATGCTAATACCCTAAGTATAGCATTAAACGTCATAATAAATACAAAAGTAATTATTTAGCCAAGGTAAACTAATCGAGTTAACGAATGATACCAAAAACTGAACGATTACTAAAGTATATGGAATTACACGTTGCCTTCTATGGAATTGAATACGTTGCTCAACCTTTTATGCTCTTTTTTTTCCTCCTCTGAAATATCGCCTTTTTGTGTTTTAGGTATCGAAATAGGATTTAGCACACTTATAACTCGTTTTTGAGTTTTCTATTTTATAGGGTTTTGGAAGTACGGTTGGATACGGCGTAACCCAAGAGTTGGGTACGACGTATTGGGTGATTTTCTTGGAGTAATTGGACCACGCTTGAATATCTTCTAGAATATTATATTGGATTCCATAATTCTTGAATACATCGTATGAGTAACTCTGAGGATACGCGTATTTATTCTTTATTCCTTAAGTGGTCTTTGGTGAGTGCAGGCACGGATACGCCGTATCTTCCTTGATGGATACGGCGTATTCGTCTTTAGAATGGTAATCTCAAATATATCTTCATTTTAACTCCAGAACGAATGTGCGCCTTTTTTGCTAACTTTCACCAATTACTCCTATAATTACTGCAATTCTCAAATATAAACGATTAAGTAACAATTCTTGCAATAAATATACAAAATGGGTAATAACATAGGATAAATTATGTCATCAAATACACCCCACTTGAATCCTAATTGTCCTCAAGTAGCCTTTAGAAGTTTCTAAAAATGTATCCCTAAGGATAATTCCGTTAAAGCACTTATTTGATCTATTACACAACAAACACCTTACGAAAATAGGAAGATGAAAACACTGAAATCACCACTATCTTGTGGGTAACATGTACTAATTCCTCAATTGCTCGGTCATGATGAGTATTCTATCATAAGCTTGGCAAGATAAACATCTCCCACCACAAAAGCTAAGGAGTAACAAGTTATAAAGGTGAAAACATGGGTTTTTGTATGGAAAGGCGTAACATTTTTGATCATTCTGACAATCTTTCACATCACCAGAAGTACCACTCCAAAATAGGCACTGAGCAACACATACACCACCCAGAATTTCAGGATAGACATGTGTGCTCGATCACATCCCCATTCAAATTTAACCAACGGTTAGGATGAAGAATGATATAGGGTAGGAACCTTCTAACTTTCACCAAAAGTCATAAACCAACAAGGTACAAGGCATGCATACACACCCGAAACGCCAGGATAGACATGCATGTTCGTATGAATCCTCATTCGCGTAAAACCAGCGGCTAATCATCAGGTGAGAGGGAAATAAATTATTGTTAAATAAAAATCAAGAAACAAATAGATTAAGACTTAAGATACAAGTTGCTAGACACTTATTTCTCGACCGTTATCATGATAAAGACACAACTATTTACAACGTCTTGATCATAGATCAAAAACAACAACCTAAGTTGGCGTTCCCGTAACGGTCAACTTCCTAATCATCCCAAAACTTTACATACTCTACAAGGCAAGTGGCGATATCTTCCACTTTGTACAATACTTTACATCGTTGATTTTTTAGACGTATCAACGAATAATCGATCCTTCGTGTAATTCCTTCGGTAATGCTCTTTGCGAAACGATTATCTTCAAACTTTCTTTCTCTCTCTTTTTGTATTTTTTTCTTATTTTTTGATTTTTTTTGCTAACTAATTTTCAAATCTCGGTGTAGTTTCATCATCTTCACGATCATAATAATTCTGGATAATTTCTTATCTTCGGAATTCATCGTGTCTTCGGATTCCAATCAACTCGATTCCACATTCAAGAGCAAGCACCACAGAACCATTAATTGTGATGGTAGTAAAATCACATGAGCTTTGACTAATAATATACATTCCTATTTGCAATCTGCAAATTTCCAACCGCACCAAAGATAGAAAATGACACAAGACTCGGGAAATACAAACTTTACACTTTAAGCAACTAGTAAGTGTAAATTAAACTTAATCTAACAGGGTAGGTTAAGGTGTAGGGGTGTAACGAAACAAATAGTTGGTGTAAATTCCTAAAGGATTGGCTCTACGGGTTGTTCTAGTAGATCATCACTCTAATGATGAGAGTGGAAAGAGTTTAAACGAGAGGTTAACTAATCGGTGTAGTTAGTTATTAAGCAACATGTAAAGGCAATTTGGGTGTAATCCTAAAATTTACCAATTTAAACAAGTTACTCCATCTAAATCCATAGTACTCATCACTGTGGTCTCGAGTGATATACCAAGCCAAGTTTTAAAGTCTACAACATCACCGGCACACTCATATTTTGTGGAATTTAGGTAAACATTTGGAAACGGAAAGGTTAAATCCTTACAATATTCTAACAAGGGTTATTGTGTGCGGGTTATGTATCAAGTAATTTCACAAAAGTATGCTTGAAAAAAAATTGAATTTGAGCATAATTTAAGCTTTTTATTGTGAAAAATAGGACAAGTAAACATTCTAATTCCATCCCCCCACTTGAATTATACAACGTCCTCGTTAGATATATATAAAACATTAAATACGGGAATTAAAAAGAATTAGAATGAGAAACTCCCATGATATTTGCTCGGTAGATTCTCCAGATGCCGTTTATAAAAGATTGTGTGCAAAAAAGCGTCTGAATCCAGCACAACAGCACACTACATAGAATTCCAAAAAAAATATGCATTCCACCAACTTCGTCGATATTTCTTTCTCGAGGTCCTGTATAAAATATAGGAAGAACAAGTGCATTCCTATCTTGGTTGCAAATGATCAAAGCTTCCACACATATAACAGGCCTTATTAAACATCTCAAAATTGCTTCCTAGTTTTTGAGACATCATATTGTTCCAATTTCTTTGATTGCCTCTTGGACTGTGAGTGTTTTGCCTATGTTTCTCAACTTGTTTAACAGTTTTCCTAGCAGTTTTCTCTTGTTGCTTAGGTTTGACAAACTCTATCTTAGCAATACTAGGCTTAACTGTTTTCTTCTCAGTTTTAGTTTGAGACACATTTTCTTCCTCACTATCTGACACCCAATCTTCAATAATTGGGGAATCATCAGACTTCCTAACTACCTTAGACACTTCTTCATCAGACTTTCTGTTCTCAACTACAGGCTTATTAACAAACTCATCTAAACCAGTAAAAGACAAATCAGGTGTTGGAGGCATGAAATTTCCTGTGTAGGGAGGTGGAACTGCATTATATTTTTCATAGCCTAAACCTTTCTTGCAATTATCAACAATCTGACACTCTATGAGCTTGTTTAAACTTTTAGATGCATTTTCAAATTTATCTACATTAAATTGAATGCTATCTTTTTCTTTTTGAATTTTTTCAAGCTTCTTCCTAAGCTCTCTAATAGTTATTTCTCCTACTTGAATATCCCATTTTAAGCCATTAATGTTTTCTACATAAACAGACTCATTCTTTTTATAAAATTCAAGTTTTTCTTCCACTGATTCTAAACCTGTTTTATAACCTAAAACCATTAAACTAGATTTCTCTAAATCTCTTAATAGTTGATCATTTTGAGATTTAAGTAATTTAACAGTTTCCATACAAGATTTTGAACAATTTGAATCATTGGATACCTCTGAGTCAGAACTTGAAGATGAGTAAGCCATGAGTGCATAATTAGGCCCTTCCTCTGCCTGATCACTCCAGTCATATCCACCAAGACCATCACATGACACCAAAGCTGTGGAAGTAGATGTTTCCACAGGCACACTCCTTCTTGAGCTTTCCTTGTTCTTGTTGTCTTGATTTCTTGGAGCTCTACACTCCCTAGCAAAATGTCCCCTCTTGTGGCAGTTGTAGCACTCCACTTTGGACTTATCAAAACCAATAGTCTCATTGCCATTAACAGTAAGCTTCCTTCCTGTATTCTTCAAAAACCTTCTAGCCCTCATAGTCAACATGGCCATTTGCCATCTCAAATCCATCTCTTCTATGTCATCAAGATGGATTTGTTGCAAGTCCTCATGTGCAAGTTGAGGACTATTTGGTTAACTAGCAAAGAATGAACAAATAACAGCATCACTTAAGTTATCAATATTGGTAGAGTAAACAATATTAACTTGAGTGCTAGCAGTAGTAACTCCATGAGCAGCATTAACTGCTTCATTAGAGCTGCAAGTGTTGTTATTTGAAGAGGACACAAAAGCCATGTTCTGTGTGCTTGAACTTGAGCTAGACATCCCTTTGACTTCTGGTTCATACACCTTGAGGTTGTTATAGAGATCATCCATGCTCATTGTTTCTAACTCAGCTTTATTCCTCCACACAACAGCATGTGTGTTCCACTCAGGTGACAAGCTTCTTAATAACTTTTGATTAACATCTTCTTGTGAAAGCTTTTCATCTAAAAGCTCCAACTGACTCGCAAGCTTTTGAAGCCTATAAAAGGTTTGATCAAGCATCTCTAGGCTTGGAATAGTGAAGTTTCATATTGCTGCTTTAAGAGATTTCTTTGAGTCTTCTTAGTAGCTGTATTCCCACCAAATCTCTTTTCTATAGCTTCTAGCAACAACTTAGAATCCTTTATAGAGTTAAACTTTAACTGATGTTCATTGGGAATGCCCATCGTTAAAGTACTTCTAGCCTTCACTTCTAATCTTCTCTGAGCCTTATCTTTAGCAGATGTAATAGGCATCACTTTTTCAACACCTTCCACAACTGCTATTTTTGGCAAGGTTGCACCATTCTCTATGACTTCCCACAATGCACAGTCTATCATCTAGATGTATTGTTCAATCCTCATCCTCCATAACTCAAACTCACCCGGTTTAAGCATGGGAACTTTGGATGCAGCCATGTGTGCAGAATCTTGATCCATATCTTCTAGCAAAGTTTCTCAAAGCAACAAGCTCTAATACCACTTGTTGATCACACTTCAATAGATCGAATTCATTAAGCTTGTATAAGGATTAGTTATATTAGATAAATCTAACACAACTATAGTAGAAACTTTGTTTGAATGTATTAAAGATTATGCGGAATCTAATCTTTAATATTAAGAAGAACTATCAATGAAACAGTAATTATATGAACATATAATTCAACAAACAAAAGCTCCAATATTATTAATAATATGAATACTCTAAAAGTATTAGGGTTACAAAGACCTTGAAGCTATGATAATTCTATGAATGACTCGTATCAAACTCTATGCCCTAGAACCTCCTTTTATACACCAATGAGTCCTAAACAGCTTACAATACTTTCCTAAGAATATCAAATCTTTTAAACAAATAAGTTATACATATCTTTTACACAAATAACTTATATAAATCACATAAGCAGTACTAACTAACTCAACAGTACTAACTTCTTCACTGGCAGCATTAACTCCTTCAGCAGCATTAACTTTGTACTAACAGTAGTAACTTTTGTGCTAGCAGTAGTAACTACTTAGCAGTTTTTCTTCTAAGTCTTTGAGCAGCACTAATACGCACTAGCAGTAGTAACTTTGCACTAGTAGTACTAACTGTGTACTAGCAGTAGTAAACACTTAGCATTTTTTGCTGAAGTTCTTGAGCAGTACTAACACAACTGAGCAGCATTAACTCTGATATGAGCAGCAGTAATACTAGTAGCATTACCGAACCGCTAAATGCGTTTTCTCGAAGCTCCTTAAGAAATTGGCCTTTTAGTTCAAATTGATATTTGTTATCAATTTTAGGCCTAGCGACTCCCGATCCATAGTCAGTTCGGGTCTTGCTCATGTATTGCTTCATGGTTTTTGCCATTGCTTGCGCTTCTTCTTCCTCTGAGTATTCTTGGTCATAAAGTCTTGAAGTGTCTCCTTGATGATCGAAATTCTCGTTCAGGTTCTTTGTAAGGTGTAAATAGTTTGTTTGTAGAACTCCTTGTCATGCACTACCTGAAACAAGGGGTAAACAATCAGTAGGATTTGTTCTGTCACATCTGTGTAAAATTCTTTGTCTCCTCACTAATTATGCAAATGGAGCAAGGATTATATTTTTTAGATGAATAATTATGAATCTAATGGTTAAGGCTGAGCTTGCCAAAACGGAACACATGGTTGAAAAGAAATTATTTAATGAAGTTGTACTCAGATGTTCACGACTTGAAAACTGTAGTGTTAATCTTGAACTTAAATTACAACATCAAAAAGAGAGTTTTTTTGAATAAGAGACCAATTAACAATCGAAATGCTCCTGAAATTCTAGAATTTTTTCATAATAATGAATGGCAAGCTAAGCTAGACGCAAAAGATGTCTCAATCGCTAAGCTGAAGAAACATATTGAGAATATTAAAGGCAAAAATGTGGTTAAAAAGGATGTTATACCAAACAATGCCAAAGTTATTGCTCTAGGAATGTTTAATCTTGATTTAGAACCTCTAGCTCCTAGAGTATTAAACAATAGCGATGCTCACATAGACTATATTAAGCACTCTCGGGAACATGCTGACACTCTTTGGGAAATAGTCAAACACGCTAGAGCACTAAGACCTTTAGATAGTGATTTAGACTCTGCTTGTAAGATTATTCAATGAATTTAGGAGGTGTTAGTTTATGTTAAAGATACATGCCCTTGTTTAACAAAACCTAGTGAGAAATTGGTTACAATCACACCATTAAATAGAACTAGGAGAGTTAGGTTTGCAGAACCATGTGAAATATTAAAAGATAACACACACAAATAGGTCAATCCACAAGAAAAACAGACCACTAACAATTCTGTGTCACTTTCTACAAGAGTAAGCAGTTCTACTGAGGCTAGCAGATCGAAGTCTAGGAGCAATACTGTAGCACCTCGGAAAAATTTAGGACTTCTTGTTGCTTTATGTATCGCAAGCAATTACAAATTTACCGTTACTTTTCCAATAAAAGTTACTCTTCAAGCGACATACAACATTTTGCACTATTTAAGAACGCGTGTAAATCGTCATTTTGTTTACGGATCAAAAAGGGGCACTTTAGAAAGCGCGTAACAATAAAAATCATATTTTTATTTTTATTTTTATTTTACGCCGCGCGAAACAAAGTCGCACGACTATATTATTTTGTAAACCCGTCTATACCTCAATAAATAAAACCATGAATGGGCCAATATTTAAATATTACCAAGTAAACAATATACGTTGATGTTTCATTTCCTCACAACTCTAATATGCAAATACTTGTCCAAGCCAATCAGTAGAAGAAAGATTCAAAATTGACGAGCTAACACTATCATTTCATTCTTACACCCATAGCCCTACACATTATGTCTTTTCAAAATCTTTACATGCCAATATTCTTACTCCTGCAAACTCTATTTCACAAATAGAAAGATTTACTATTGGCAGGTATACTATACAACTATGCTCAATAGTATAGTAATTGAATAATAAAACTTTCACATTGAAACTTTTGCAGCTTTTCAGTGAATACACCAAATGGTATTGAGTAGTATATAATTAGGCTTTATTCTCTTCACTTCTTGTCGCACCCTCACACTAGCAAAGCATGTTAGTATTCGAGCTGATTCGCAGTAAAGTTTTGTTGGGTTCAAGGAGTAAAAGGGACACCGAGTTTGTTAAAAGGGTAGAGGCGCGAGGAAGTTCGGTGCTCTTTATCACCACCCATCTTTTCTCATCATCTAAACGTGCTTGGACTCCGGTTAAGTCACTTCTAGTTTAGCTATGTCACTTACCCTTGTAACCCATCATGCGACCAAAACCAAAGCCACACAACCTTGGCAAGCCAGCCAAAGGTCTCGGCCTTGCATGGTTTATACATTACATATAATACATGCATGATTAGTGCGTACGCACGCATACAAAGACCAAGTCGCACCATACATAAAATAACAACTATAATAAAACTTGTAAATCACACATCACACGTATAAACAAGTAACGAGATAAGAAGTTTTGTAAAAAAAACCTAAGCGTACCATGACCAAATGCTTTGGGCTAGTTTAGTGGGTTAGCTCTCCTAGGGTTTTGCCCCCCCCACGGAAATACTTGAGAGAAGACGCTTTTGCATCGAAATACTGGTATATGCAGCTCGAAGTGACCCATTTCATATGATGAAGACGCTTGATCGCACTAAGAAACCGAAAGTGAGACATCATGCACGGACGTGCGTACTAAGATTTTGACTCGTAGAGGGCCGCCAAGTGACCAAAAGAGCCACAGACGCCTGTAAGATTTTTTGCTCGCTGTGGGTCCGCGATCACAGCCGTTTTCATGCTGTATTGTTAGTAGTTCGATATCCAGAAGCCGACCTTTGCTTGTGAGTCTGCAGTATGCGCTACCGCGTGCACTCCGTGAAGGTCATCTGGCACATTGTTGATACATGCTGTAAATCGCGAAGTGACGCTCGTCATGCGTTATGACGCGTTAAGAAACTACATGATTGGTGTGCTGGCATACTGTTGCAGTTCGTGCACAGAGAGACTGTGAGCCAGGAGTTACGTTCGCTCTGTAGACCAGCACTGCGAGATTGAGGGTGCGTTCAGAAGCGAAAGTGTAAGCAGAAACTCACCAGTATAGAGAATGCTAAGCTATATGTATAAATATTATATATGGAGATGCTGCAGTAGTTGTGATTGTGGCAGTGCATAATAAGTAGGAAATTGGATATGGATAGAAGAGCAGCATAACATAATGTAGAACGATTAATGTAGAAAAGAATATCACGAGGGGTTGTGAGACAGAGCACCTCTGATAAAACCATGATGTAGGGGTATGAACCCATAGATATGATCTCACAAAGGACCACAGATAAAAGTCGCGCTAAGAAAAATCCCGGTCAGTGGAAGCTCAAGGGAGCCCAAAAAACAGAGGCACAAGTAGTAACGGATAGTGGAAGGTTACGGGGTAGTTGAGAGCAATGAAGATAGATGCTGTGATACTAATATATTGACTGATGATGATAATTTGTTGATCATTATGACTTAGAGTAATGTGAAACTATTATTGCACTTGATTATCTAGAACGATAATATGGACGTAATTCTATTGCATTCTGTCCCACTTTGTCGATGTGACATCAACGAAAGGCTGTTGATTGCTCCTCCTTGTCTTGAGACCGCGAAATAGAAATCGGCGTAAGTTCTATTTGTTGAGTTCGCAAAAAGCTTTATTAGTAAAGACTATTAGAAACAATAATTTTCTGACAGAATTAGGAGTAATAATAATAAATATTTACTCGCTTGTATAAACCACATATACGCAATCGTGTACCACTAAACACCCACCCTTTCCAAAAAAAACCCTCAACAATTTAACCCCTAAAACTCCCAACCCCTTAAACAATCCCCCCCCCCCCCCACTACCCCCCCCCCCCACCCCCCACCCCCCCCCCCCACCCCCCCCCACAACCCCCACCCCCCCCCCCTCCCTCCCAACTACCAAAACCCGCCCCCCCTTCCGTCACGCACTAGAGCTTATCATGTAATTGGGGTCGTATGAGGTGTAATGTTGTTGTTTAGATGAAGTTTGAAATCCTAAGTGATTAAGCGTGTGAATTTAAAATCCCTTGAATTTTTTTTAAAGATTATTCGGGTTTAAAACGTAGAAATTAAAAGGTGAAAAAACCAAACTTTCGATAAATACTATTTTAAAGAATTAAGGGACTATATGTGTCATTATGGAGACTTAAGGGTATTAGTAGTGAATATATATAATTTTATAAACAATAAATTTACCCGAATCGAACGGCCATTATAACATAAAAGAATTAACTTTTCAATGGCGGAGAAAATTAACAATATGCAGAGTTAGTACAACTAACCAAGAACGCCCCTATTTTTTGAAAATAAAGAACTTGCTAAACATAAGATTAAGAATCGCCCCCCTTCCTCCTAACAGTAGTAATTCCCGTATATGTACTTGTAATCGTAAAGTCGTCCCTAGAGCCAACGGTTTAATCAACACTTTGAAAACGTAAAACGTTAACTCCTAACGACCATGCCTTTTGACCATTTGCATAATTCATTGCATACATTAAGTTTTAGAATGTAAACTCTCATTTGTCATAATTACTTAGGTGTTTCGCTATCTGACGTGCTTTAATCCATTTTTCAATCTCCGACGATTAACTATCAAGGTGAGTTTTCATAGCCCTTACTCTACTGTTTTAAATCATCTTTTGGGGCTGGTACATTGATTATTCTCAAACGTAGTGAATACAAGTGCAAATTACTCATTACTGATTGGTTCTAAGTCCTGAATGATAACCAAGTTTGCAATCTGGCCCGATTTATCATGAACAGTTAATTACTTATAAGCGCGATTGTTTGGATAGATCTATCAGGATTGAATCCCTGTTTGTCTTGGATATGATCATTAGTCAAGCAAACCCAGTTTCATTTTGGAGTCAGGATTAGGGGGTCCCGGGGTTAGAAACCTGGCAAGGGCATTCTTTATTGTTGGTATAATTGTTGGTATATGTTAACGCTTCGGTGTCATGAGCTTAGACAATAGTAATGCAATTTATATGACTTTGTATCTGTTATATTGTCATATGTGGATGAAATCTTGTGATTCATAAACACTACATTTTCTGCTTAAACAAACCTATGAACTCACCAACTTTATGTTGACACTTTAGCAATGTTTTCTCAGGTATTAAGAACGAAGATGCTATATGAAGTCTCATGCATTGCAGTCATTTCCTGTTATCTGAAGATCATTTGTACTATTTAAAAACAATGTCGTATTGTCTATTTTTATGCTTCCGCTGAATGTTTAAACAATTTATTATTTCCTAATACAAATGATCAATTTTCTTAAAACGTCTCATATAGAGGTCGTTCTGTATTGCTTAGAAGTATGATAATCATGAAGTCACACGCCCTCGGTTGCCATTATACTCTGATATTTTGGAGGTGTGACAAATACAAAGAAAGATAGCATCTCGCAAACTTCTAGCAGTAACAAGAAGAAAAATAAAGTAGAAGATCATCCTAGGATTGCTAAATCTAGTTTGAATAATAAGAATCGTGTTATTGAACCTGTCTGTAATGCGAATGTTAAGCATACAACGTTAAATGCAAATTCTAAATTAATTTATGTTAAATGTAATCAATGTATGTTTAATGCAAATCATGATGTGTGCTTACTTGAATTTGTTAATGATGTGAATGTGCGTTCTAAATCTAAATCTGCTAAGAATAGCAAAAAGAAAAATATTTGGAAACCCACTAGTAAAGGGTTCTCTGATATTGGATATAGGTGGAAACCTACAGGACGGACCTTCACTATAAATGGAATTGCGTGCCCTTTAACTAGGATCACCTCCACTAAAGTAGTGCCTCTTAAGGAAACCACTCCAAAATCAGTAATTATACAAAATCCATAAGTTAAGGTTTATAGCAGGAGACCTAAAGCAACAAAATCTATAGGTTTGAGTAGCAAATTTAAGATTGTAGAATCTAGTATTTCTAACAACTCGAAACCCAATCAATCTTGGGGATCCAATGCTTCAGATGTTCCATCTTCTTCTCTTGTCAATTTTAGGTTGTCCAAATTGTTCTCTGGTATTTGGACTTTGGATGCTCTAAGCATATGACAGGAAACCGCTCTCAGCTCATCAACTTCATTAGTAAATTTATGGGTACTGTCAGATTCAGAAACGATCAGATCGCAAAGATAATGGGCTATAGTGACTATCAGCTTGGGAATGTTACAATCTTGTGGGTGTATTATGTTGAGGGTCTCGGGCACAATTTGTTCTCTGTAGGTCAATTTTGTAACTCGGATCTTGAAGTTGCATTCCGGAAACACACGTGTTATGTTTAGAATTTAGACGGTGCTGATTTACTTTCTGGATCAAGAGACACAAATTTGTACACCATTTCTCTATATCATATGCTAAAGTCTTCTCCAATTTTTTTGCTATCTAAACCTTCAAAGACTAAAAGCTGGTTATGGCACCGACGGTTGTCTCAGTTAAACTTTGGTACTCTAAACCAGTTGGCTAAGCAAGGTCTTGTTCAAGGTCTACCAAAGCTGAAATTCGAGAAAGATCATTTAAGTTCGGCATGTTCTCTAGGGAAAAGCAAGAAGTCCTCTCATAAACCCAAAGCTAATGACACTAATCAAGAAAACTTTATCTTCTGCATATGGATCTTTGCGGGCCAATGCACGTGGAGAGTATAGATGGGAAGAAATATATATTGGTTATCGTCGATGATTACTTAAGATTTACGTGGGTTAAGTTTTTGAGATCAAAGAATGAAACTCCAGAGTTCATCATCAAATTCTTGAAGCAAATACAAGTTCGTTTGAATGATATTGTTAGAAACATTCGCACATATAATGGAACCGAGTTTGTGAATCAGACTCTTAAAGACTATTACGAAAATGTTAGAATCTCACATCAAACATTTGTTGCGCGCACTCCATAACAGAACGGCTTTATCGAAAGACGGAACTGTACTTTAGTGGAAGCTGCTCGTACCATGTTGATATTTTCGAAAGCTCCATTGTATCTGTGGGCAGAAGCAGTCTCAACAGCATGTTATACCCAAAATCGTTCCCTAATACGTCTTCGCTACAACAAGACACCTTATGATCTTATGCATGAAAAGAAACATGATTTATCATTTCTTCATGTCTTTGGTTTGTTATGTTATCCGACTAATGACAGTGAGGATTTGGGTAAATTGAAACTGAAAGCTGATATAGGTATTTTTGTTGGCTATGCTCCTGCAAAGAAGGCCTTCCGAATCTACAACAAAAGAACCCAACAATATGGAAACAATTCATGTTACGTTTGATGAGCTGACAGCAATGGCTTCTGAACAGTTTAGTTCAGGACCCGTACCTCAATTAATGACTCCTGAAACACTCAATTCAGGACTCGTGCCAAATCTTCCTTCTTCAACACCTTATGTCCGACCGACAAAGAATGATTAGGATATCTTGTCCCAACCAATGTTTGATGAATTCTTTAACCTTCACCAAGTGTTGTTTCTCCAGTTCATGCGGTTGTTGCTCGAAGACCTGCTAATCTAACCGGTTCACCTGTGTTAACTTCTCTTGAACAAGGTACACCATCTACAAGTACTTCATCAAATCAAGAACAAGAACAATCCATAGTTATCTCAAAAAGTGTCGAAGAACTGCTACAATCTGCACAGTTTGAATCTACTCTATTTCAAGACACTCCCTTAGAGGAATCATACTCAAATGTGCAGTCATCCTACACTCTATTGGAACTTATTGGTAAATAGACTAAGAATTATCCATTAGCAAATGTGATTAGAGATCCTTCTCGATTAGTCTCCACAAGAAAGAAACTTAAGACTGATGCTATGTGGTGTTATTTCGATGTCTTCTTCACTTCAGTTGAACCAAAGAATTTTAAAGAAGCAATGCTCGAATCCTCATGGATTGACTCTATACAGGAAGAAATACATGAATTCGAGCGACTGCAAGTTTGGGAATCAGTACCTTGCCCAGATTTTGTAATGTTGATTAAAATTAAGTGGATCTACAAGGTCAAAAAGACAAACTTGAGGTGTACTCAAAAACAAGGCTCGATTAGTTGCTAAAGGCTACCGTCAAGAGGAGGGGATTGATTTCGAAGAATTGTTTGCACCAGTTGCTAGAATAGAGGCCATTCGTTTCTTTATTGCAAATGCTGCCAACAAGAACATGACAATCTACCAGATGGATGTCAAAACGGATTTCTTGAATGGCAAGTTTCGCGAAGTGGTCTATGTTAGTTAACCGAAAAGATTCATAGATCAAGACAAGCCAAATCACGTGTATAGGCTCAAAAAGGCACTTTATGATCTTAAGCAGGCCCCACGCGCGTGGTATGACATGTTGTTTAGTTTTCTACTATCACAAGAATTCTCTAAAGGTTCAGTCAATCCAACACTATTCACCAGGAAAGCAAGCATTGACATTTTATTGGTACAAATTTATGTCGATGATATAATATTTGCCTCTACTAATCCTGCTATGTGTGATGAATTTGCTAAAATAATGACTTCTAAATTTAAGATGTCAATGATGGACAAAATGTCTTTCTTTCTTGGACTTCAAATTTCTCAAAGTCCCAAAGGCATCTTTATAAACCAGTCTAACCATGCTCGTGAAATAATAAAGAAATATGGTATGCTATCTAGTGATCCCGTTAACACCCCTATGGTGGACAAAAGTAAATTGGATGAAGATCTACAGGGGAAACCAGTCGATCCTACACATTACTATGCTATGATTAGTTCCTTAATGTATCTTACATCCAGCAGACCAGACCTTGTATTTATAGTGTGCATGTGTGCCCGGTATCAGGCAAAGCCTACCGAAAATCACTTACATGCAGTTAAGCAATTATTTCGATACCTGAAAGGAACCAGTGATATGGGTCTGTGGTATTCGAAAGATTCTTGCATTACGCTAACAGCATATGCAGATGCAGACCACGCCGGGTGTCAAGATACTAGACGCAACACATCTAAAAGTGCATAATTTTTTAAGGATAAACTTGTCAGCTAGTTATCCAAAAAGCAAAAGAGTATTGCTATCTCTAGTACAGAGGCTGAATATATTGCTTTATCTGGGTGTTATGCTCAAATCTTATGGATGAGATCACAACCAACAGACTATGGGCTTAAATTCAATAAGATTCATATGTACTGTGATAACAAGAGTACAATCGCTTTATGCTGCAACAATGTTCAACACTCAAGATCAAAGCATATAGATGTGAGATACCACTTTATTAAGGAGCAAGTGGAAAATGGAGTGGTGGAACTCTACTTCGTCAGAATAGAATATCAGCTAGCAGACATATTCACCAAGGCTTTGCCCCGAGAAAGATTTAACTTCTTGATAGAAAAGCTTGAAATGAAAAGCATGTCTCCCGAGACTCTAAAAAATCTGGCTGAAGAAGAGGAAGAGTAATGGTGGTACCTCTTCACATATCCTATGTAATATATGTAAATAAGAAAATATAAAAACTCAAAAGATTTTTTTAATATAAATTTTTACAAAAAGAAAATACAAAAATATAAAACCAGAAAACCAAATACAAAAATATAAAATCAGAAAAATACAAAAAATATGTAATTCTGACTTGTCTTCTGGAATCGATAATATTTACGGCTTTAAAAATTTCATTTAATAATGACACGGAGCTGTAAATAAAGTTCGAGAAGAAGTTCTAAATGTTTTTAAAACATGTCAATGGCTTGCTTTTATTTCAGACAGCAACCCGGTCCTCATCTTAAAGGCAAGTATTTCGTCAAAAAGAAAACTTGACCTCTCAACGGGAAATTCATTTTTCTCGGGTATGAATTACTTCATATTCATACAAAGGCTTGTGTATACTTTTCTACACAACCCGTGCTTTCAGAAAATGAGTGTACGTTTCAGTGCATTTATTTGTTAAAATAAGAGAAATCTTATTTTTGGTGGTATAAATGTGTTGTTTTACAAAAACATTTCAGTCATATCAATCTCATCAGAATAGTATTTTAAAAGAAAATTCTATCACTCAAACAATGACTACAACTCTTTCAATAGAAAACGAGTCATTATTTGAGGGGGATAAATGTGTTAATAACTCTTTTAAAATTATGCTTCATATTAAATCACGGAATAAACAGAACATGTTTTTGAACTATATCGGATCAATTCTTACAGGGGAGTTAAATAATTTACCTCATTTGGGCTTAAGATGTTATTTGGTTCAACTTTTAGGGTTTAGAATGCAAAATTTGAGATTTAATATTTAAGTTTGCATCTAACGGGGCTAAAGTTGTCATTTCCAAAAATGCTTAAGCTTTAGGAAAGTATTAAGAGGAGTTTGACTAACTATGCAAACCACAGGGACTAAAAGTGTCAAAAAACAAAACTAAAAATCTGATACTTCAAAAACACTTACACTTTTTCATAATTCAAAATCTTTAAAACATTTCCCTCTATCTCTCGTTCACTCACTCGAACCACAAAAGAACAAGAATCAAAAGCCGTTTTTAGCATCAAGGTAAACTAGAAAGTTATTCCTTGTCATCTATACAACATTCTCCTAAAAGGAATTAGATTAACTCTTAACCATTTGGCTAAAAACCCTAATTTTCAAATTAGGGTTCATAAGAAAAAATTTGGGATTCAGTCTAATTAAAGTGGGGGGTTTGTTCGTCTAGGTGTGGTTAAGATGCGCTTGAAACAGTTTTAGCTAATTCAATGGGTTGAGTGAGCTATAATGATTATTTAGATTGAATTTTGTGCAAAAAATATGTTAGGTCTTAAATGTTTATGCTCTTGTGTTTAGAAGTTAGAGTTGAGTATTGTGAATGCGTTAGAACATCATTTTAGTAGCAAGGAAAACATAGGAATAATCTTTGTTTTATTGTATGTTCTTGGCTGCGTATTGTGTTCTCAAAGGTGTTTGGATATGTGTTTATGCATTTAAATGTCTCGTATGTGGTTACTTTCCCTCTAAAATGCATATAAAGTATTTCTAAAGTTTCATGCTTGGTTAATTTTTTTATTTTGACCTTAGAATGCTCGAAAATGATTCAAAGGGGTTAGCGTGATCTTCTTTGTGGATTTAAGTGAATGAAAAAGGGTATATAAGTGATAAAAGGTCGTATGATATAAGTTTGCATGCTAAAAAATGTCAAAACAAATTCTAGGTGATGTTTATGAACTCTGCGAAATATGTATTACAGGGGTGACAATGTCTGCGGAATATGACATTTCATGAAAAGAAACTCTACCAAAATTTTGTAAAATCCTGCAGAATATGTTAAACATTATAGAGTAATCAGAAATGACCTGTTTGACCAATGACCACACATTGATTGTTTGACTTAGGTTGACATTGACCAAAATTATGGACTTTCACTAGTCTAACATATTTTGTACATCAATCTAAGGTGACTAATTAAAAGTTGTGTGTCAAATCAGACTTAATCACTTGAAACATAATCATATCAACAACAAGATCACTTAAACCCAATCTCATCAACAAGGATACATAATCTAATTAGTAAAATATATATCTGTTTTATTTAAAGTGTATTGGATAGTTTCTTAAGCAGAATCATGAGACAAGAATAAGCTCTACTAGCCGCCCGTGATGAGAAGTTGGTTTCTACCAAAGACAGAGTCAAGATTGGAAAAAGCAACCTCAGAATTGATCCAACCATAACTCAAGAGGAGGAAATCTATCAAGCCATCCTAGATATCATCAAGAACACTCCCTGCTACAACGTCTTCCTCATTACTGCTGATGTACCTGAAATTTATATGCAGCAGTTCTGGTTCACCATCAAAAGGGTCCAAAAATCTTATTTCTATCAGTTTGTCATTGACAACAAGACGTGTCAAATTGATGTGGAACTATTTCGAGAAATTCTTGATATTTGCCCAAAATTCATAATCAGGAGTTCAACATTCCTCACTTGATTCACTTACGGAGTTTCTTCTAGAACTGGGCTACAAGGGTCAACTAAGACACATCTTTGAAATGTTTGTTGATCAAATGCATCAACCATGGAGAACCTTTGGAGCTATCATCAATAGATGCTTATTGGGGAAGACGTCAAGCAATGACAGACTCTGACCATCAAGAATTGAAATTTTGTGGGGCATATACCACAAGGAAAATGTTGATTATGCTGCCTTGATCTGGGAAGATCTGCAATATCAAATTGACAACAAGCAGTCAAAAGTCAGAAGACATGATATCATGCCTTATCCAAGGTTTACAAAATTCATCATTCACTACTTCATGTCTAAACACAAATCAATTTTCAAGAGACAAGGCTCACTCTACAACACTGTTGATAATGATGTTGTGTTAGATAGATTGAAGTTCATCAACAAAGGAGATATTTATCAAGTTTATGGAAAGTCTATTCCAGATACGTTGATAACCGATGAAATCAAGAACACTGAAGCTTACAAGACATTCATTGGCATATCCACTTGCTTAATTCCTCCAAAGAAAGGGAGAGGCAAAGTAGCTCAGGGAACCAAAGTTGTTGGTATTCCAAAGAAGGAAACTGTTGATTCTAAGAAGAAAAGGCCAAAGAAGAAAGTGTCAATCCGTGATGAGTTTAGTGATGTAGAATTAGATGAATCAGAAGGAGAACCATAACTAAGAGCAACAGGAAGAAGAACACCCAGAGGTGTTGTCATTGAAGATACTCCAAGTGCCCCAAAGAAGAAAACTATGGATTCATCCAAGAAGCTTAAAGGCATTGAATTACTATCTGAAGCAGCACAGTTTGAAATTGACACTCAAAAAGCAATCAAGACAAGCCGATGTGAAAGCAGATTCCAGCATCAATCGGGTGGTTCAAGTGAAGGAACTAGTCTAAGACTAGAGGTTCCTGATGAGCCATATGAAAAATCTGCAGACTCAGATGAAGGAGCTGGTACTTCACCAGAGGTTCTGGATGAGTCATAAGATAAAAGTGTAGCTCAGGATGATCTTGAAGATTGGGGTTCCATTGACGATGAGACACTTATATTCGATGACAAAGATGAGAAAATCGAAGACATATCATAGGTTTCTACTGATGATGATGAATCTGAGAATGATGATGAAGAAGATGATGCGGGTATTGATATTGAAAGACTGATGATGAAAGGACGGACACTGATGTTGAAGATCAGGTAAAGGGTGTAGCAGAAATGAATATTGTTGAGGAAGCAGAAGAGGAAAATATTGAAAGAGTTGAAAAACAAAAGGACGATGAAGAACTCAAGGCTGATGAAGAGCAAAAAGAAGATGATCAAACTGGAAATGAACAATTAGTGGTTCCTATCTCAACAATACAAAAAGAGACGCCCAATCTGCTTCAATCCACCTCCAGTCGTTCTGTCTCTTCAAACTTTGGTAATCGGTTTATTAATTCTCCTAATGCATCTCTTATTGGTACCATTGAAGTAGAAATTAATTTTTTGTTAGATATTTAAATCCAACAAGATGTTCCTCATATTCAGCAAGAACCATTTCATGATGTCAAAGTATCGGTTATTCCTGAACCAACACAAATACCACCAACTATACCACCTACTACACCACCAGCACCTCCACTACCAGCTACACAAATTCCATCTACTCAAATTCCCAACTCTGAAGCAGTAAACTCTGTTGTCCAAAGATTTACTAAAATAGAACAAGCTGTCAAGGAACTCAAACAAGCTGATCATTCTACAACTATTCTTGCTTCAATCAGATCCCATGTACCATCAGTAGTTGAGGACTATCTTGGATCAAGTCTCCCAGATACACTTAAGAATGTACTTCAATCACACACTGAAGATATTAAAAAGGAACTATCTGAGAAGAGGGACTACAAGGATGTTATTAAAGAGTCTGTACAAGGATGTTGTAGTATAGTGGTAAGTATTCCCGCCTGTCATGCGGGTGACCCAGGTTCGATCCCCGGCAACGGCGCCAAAAACTTGATCACTTCTGACTACACTCTTTAATATATAGTAAATATATATAAAATATACTTATAAATATATAAAAAGAAGGTTAGGAATCAAAAGATCTCAGTTATAGTAATCCGGAAGTATGATTCCCGGGTCGTTATCCCCGATGAGGAAAGCAATTGAAAGTCGAGAGTCGTTTTGAGAATCAATGCTTGAATAGAATAAGATTGATATTGGTTTTCTAAAACTATGAGAAAATTAAGGTAAAACTTAAAACTACTTAAGGAAAAACAAATTTTAGCTAAAAACGTAAAACGGAAACCCTAAACTTTGACTAAAAACCCTAAATTTCCAAAAATAAACTTAAAATGAATTTTTCACTTTTAATAGACTCTAATTAACTAAAAAGTAAGATTAAAGAAAACTAGAACAAAAACGGAGTTGAATTGAGCTTAAAAACACGAAAACGTGAACGGGAATGAATCTCGTTCTTTAAAAAGTGAAATTTTGCAAATTAAACCCTACGGAAGCAAAACTATTTTTCCTAGGAACTATATGATAAAAGAAAATTTTCTAAAAAAGAATTATATTTTTTTGACTTTTTTTAATTTTTTATGAATTAAAAATGATTTTAAAGAAAATTAAATATAAAAAATACTAAATGTTTTATAAAAATTCTGAAAAAATTATCAAAAATAGCTTGAATAAATAGAATTCTAAGAAAAATAAATTGGGAAACACAGCTTATCGAATAAGCTGTGAAATAAGCTAAAACAACTTATTGTACTAAAAGGGTAAAATGTGTATAAGAATGAACTAAATGGAGATCCTAACTGATGAGCTAATGTAGCACAATGGTTAAGGGTGTGGGGGTTAAAACACTTGGTGAGGGTGGTAGAGGTCCCGGGTTCGAGCCTTGCTCACCCGGGGTTTCCCACTATCCCAAGTGTTTTTATTTTCGCCATTTTTTTATAACTTTTTAGAAAACTTGAAAATAAGCACTTTTTACAAAGACACTTTTTTTATAAAGCACGAATAAGCTCTAAAATAAGCTAAACAAGACAGAATAAGCTTAAAAAATACTAAGTCCTAAAAAACTAATTGTTTGTATTTTTTTAAAGAGAATAAGCAAATAAAAATGACAAATGAGCTAAAACAGACAATAAGCTATGTCTAAAAAGCACATAAGAACAAAAATAAGCACAAATGATAAGCTAGATAGACAGAAAAGCTAAAAAGGCTAAAAAAACACTTAAAATTCACACTAGAAAGCAAATAAGCTCAAATGAGCTTATGGCAAAACCAAATAAGCTAAAATGGGTTTATACTAACCTAATAAGCTAGTCTAAACCTAAATAAGCAATAACAATAAGCAGATAAGCTAAAATAAGCCAAATTTACCTTTTGACCAAAACTGATAAGCCAAAAGGCCAATAAGGACTTTTCTAGCTTAAAAATAAGCTAGCAAACAGATCCTTATGGCTTAGTGGCTTATACCACTAAGAAGCTTGGCCAAAAAGCTACTTAAATCCACAATCAAAAGAGAGTTTGAAACACAAATAAGCACTTAAAAAGCTTGATGAAAAAGGCTGTTCATAATGATTCAACACTTAGAAAATTTTTTGGAATCTTAACAAGTTAGCACTTTTGAGCTTAAAAATAAGCAACCTAATGGATCCTTATGAACTTATAAGCTGAAAACAGATGAAGATTAATCCTCAAAGAACAAGTATCAACAACAGAAAAACAATTTGAAATCAAGAATAAGCCACAATGATCATATCAAAAAGCAGTTTCTTCATTTTTCAACACTTATGTAAACTTTTGACAGGTTATGACCAAACACAAACCAACAATTGCAGGTCTTATGGACTTTGTTTTAGCACTCAAACAAACACAAAAACATCACAAATGCACAAGGTTTAAGAGCCCAATCACACAAGAAGATAAAATGAACTTTTAAAACTCACAGATTCAAACTACTTATAGAACTAACTTTGAAAATGAGATTTAGGCAATGACATCCTTTAAAAACTACTTTAATCTGCCTAAATTAACTAATTAAAACTAACTTAGTACCCTAACCCATTAAAAACATAGTTTTGACCCATTTTCAATGTTAACCCAAACACTCCTTTAAACACTTAAAATGCCTTTTTGAACTTAATTTAGACTAATTTAAGCTATAAACTACCAAGACCAGATAGTAAACAGCTTATAACAATCTAAATGAACATATTTCAACAATCCAATAAGCAAAAACAATAAGCTAATAACTAATGCTAATTTTTTGGTTTTTTTAACTTTTTTGTATTAAAAACATGAAAAGTAAGATCTAGACAAACAATTGAACTAAGTAAGCATTAAACACAAATATTAAGCAATTATAAGCTAATATAAACTGAAATAAGCAAATAATAAGCAGTATGAAACAGATTAAAGCTAATAGAGGAAATTTAAGCTTAATTGTAAAGAAGAAACTTACAGGAGCCTTTGCTCTAAACAAGGCTAAGAATAAGCTCAAGTGAGCTATCAACAAGCTCTAGCTTATCACAAGGATAAGCTAGTAAAGTCCAATAAGCTCTTCTAAGGTAAGCTTATCATCATATAGCAACTAAATCCATATTTAGCATAAGGTAAACTGATTTTAAATGTGTAAGTAGATTAATGATCAAATTTACTTCTATCTTAGCTTATAGACTAAGATGAGCTAAGATGAACGTATAAGAGCTTATTTAACAATAGCAGCTTATTTAAACCATATTTTGCATATTAAGTAAAACGGATTAAAACTCAGTATGATAAGTAAACTTGAACTTTAATTAATAAAAACAAATTACAAAGCTTTTAAATGAAAATTACAAGTATTTAAATAACATTAAGCTGAAAATTACAATAAGCTATAAGCTAATTTTTACACTACTCTTAGTTAAGCTCCATTCTTCGTGTGAGTGAGGATGCCCTTGTATTTATAGCAGGATAAGGAAGCTTCCAGGTCTCCAAGTCAGTTAGACGCTCCCTTGATCTTGTCCCTTGAATCATTCTAATCATTGGATCCATTTTCTCAACCGTTGGATTGATTTGATGAGCACACGAATTGCCAACGTGGCATTCCGTGTGTCAGACTCCTTTGTGCTTCTTTTGCACTAGATTTAGTGCAAAATCTTAATCATTGGTGTGTTTCTATAAATGCCCGCGTGTCCTTCCTTGTGTGCTTGGACCAATAAGAGCTCTCAATGACGTATAACTCTGCCACATCGTATCTTGTCACTTGAATTGTTGAGCCACGTCCTTAATTTGGATTTACCCCATGATTTTGACGCGAGGTAAATCGGAGGAGACAATGAATAGTAACAAACAGAATTTCCCGCGCCCTTTTTCTTTTTATATCTTTGTTTGACCACAGGGCGTGTGAGGGTTGACTTGGGCCCGGGTATAAAAGATTGGGCCACAGGTGAGGTTTGGGCTTGGTTATAAGGTTGGTTATTGAGATAACGACCGTTATCTCTTATAATATAAAGAGATAACGGTGTTAGGGCTTTAAGGGTTATTTTTGAATTAAGGGTTAACTATGAGGGACTGTTTTGGGTATTTTGGGGTTTTGACTTCACATGTTTGACCAAGGTTGACCAAGAGTTGACTTTGTTGACCATTAATATCAATCTGTAACACCCCTAAAAAAATCAGGACAACACAGCGGAATGGTTGCAATGTTGGGGTGCTACTTCAGGGCACAAAACACAAGTCACGGAAAACGACCTTAAAATGGACATTTTAAATAAAGTCATATTCTATTTAATAAAAGATCAGAGTTGCAACAGGTTTCATTTATAATGTATTAGAAAACATTGTCAAAATGTTTGACCAAACTAGTGGATTACGCAATTATTATATGCTCTAAAACCAATACCTCAAAAACTTCCCAAACTAAATCTTTGAAAGTAGCAAAGACTTTTGTGGAGAGAGTTAAGAAATAAGAAGTTTTTAAAACTCATATTTTTCTTTTTTTCTTTAGTAATAAACTTAGAATTTTCCGACTTTCGTTATTTCCATAACTGTTAGGGATCATAGAACAAGATGCATTTCGATCCGAGAATGCCCCAATAGGATAAATTCATCGTTCCGACTTGTACTTATCCGAATTGGCCGAGGCGTAGAATGAGTGTGTGGCACCAGTGTCGATAATAAAGTGTACGCAGTAAGATGCATTAGTGTACATATCATCTCATAGCACGCGCATTATGATGTGTGTGATATTTTGCCTAGCAGCCGACGAGATAGATAGAGATAGAGATGTGGTTGTGAGAGGGTGTGTGTGTGTGATTTGTATTTAAACTTTGGATCCCGTTTTGCAAAAATACTTTGCTTCTCGTTCTACCCGAGATGATGTGTTTGAAGGCGAGATCATCCCATGTAGAGACTTTCATCTCGGCAATCCCAACCTTGCGGCTTGCGTTGACCAGAGCTTTTGATACCCCACAGAGACTTGTATGGGACTCACAGACCTAGGTATCATAAACTCTCAGGTTTCCGAATATAAATAGCTTTAAAATAGAATAGTCAAGTTCAATGAAGCATATTTGAATTTAACAAACAGATAATCTATTTATTAATTCAAAACTTAATATTAAAACATTTATGCAATTGTAACCCTCGACCTTTTAGAAGGCTGCAACATCGGTTGTGAGCCAGCAAGATTGCAATCATACTTTTTTCTGTCCGAATTTTTATTTTACTATGGGCTTTTTTAGAAGGACTATCACCATCGGTTGGGAGCGCCAAGAGGTAGTAAACTTTTATCAAACCACAACTTTTATTTAATTATTTTTATATCATTTAATCATCACTTTTTTTATAATTTATATAGAAAGACTTCTTTTTGAAAAATTCAAGTATTAGTTGAACTTAAGACTTAAAATTTTTGCTTATTCTACATATAAATTTATTGATTTAAGTTTAATTTCCCAAATAACAGCACGTTTATTAATCTGGTTACGAGCTTATGGAGAAAAAGCCACAAATTTAAATACATGAGCTCTTAGATTTCCAAATAATACTTGTTAGGCTCCTACTCATACTTAACACTATCATTTTTTTGTTCTTCGCGAATATCTACGAACGCTTAGCCTAAAAGTTAAGGAACAAGCTAGAGCTTAACACGCTCGATCAGGTCAAAATTTACTCTTATTCTACCCAGCCGAAAATGTCAAAAATTTATGACATAACCACTTATTATTTTTTTTTTTTAATTTTTATTTTTTGTGGAAAAAATAGGGTACGTGAGAACAACGGCTGCAGGCATAATCAAATCGATAGATCCCCCCCATACTAGAGTTAAACATTGTCCTCAATGTTTTAAGAAGGGTCTCTAACGTAATTTCCTAAGCCGTTTATTAAGTATGCTTAAAGAAAAACGTTAGTCGATAAGATTAGGATATCGGATTTCCCCAAACTAATGGCAAGCAAATGCTAGGAAGGTCGAGTGGACCGGGACAAAACACCAAACATGAGGGTCTTCAGAAATTTTTGGGTAATCCTACAAAAAATCACAAGCACAAACAACAAGAAACGGAAGAGTACAAGCCTCCTCACATCACAATAGAAATAAGAAAGAAAATAATAGAAGGATAAGCATGGGGTGCCTCCCACGAAGCGCTTGTTTAGGGTCACTAAGCTTGACCCAATCCCCGAATTCATTTGTCCTTGGGGAAGGTTTGGAGATCCGGGACAACCAATTGTGGTACGATCCCTCAACAGTATTGTTAAATCGATGACCATTTACCTTGAATCCTCTTGGTCTGGGAGCTTTCTGCCCCGGCTACCCCTACCCCCACCTAACGGTGCCATATGGAAAGAATTGGGTACATGGTGACACGGTCCAGACCACGCGTCAATTCTAACTTGCAACCGCGAAACATCTTTAATTCATCAGAGAACAAAATGAGGAGGACTTGATCACCGTACATATGAAACGCCGGTTTTGATCTTTGAGTCATGGATCCTCTTTGTTTTCTTTTTATAGATCAAAGAGTTCTCATAGGCATGATCATGAAGTTTATTTAATTCATTGAGTTGAACTTTATGATGATCGCATGTGGTCTCAAGGTCAAAGTTTGCATGCTTTAAGGCCCAGTAGGCTTTGTGCTCGAGCTCAATCGGTAGTTGACATGCCTTTTGGATACGTAGCTTGTATGGGTACATCGATGGGGGGTTTTATAAGCTGTAGAGGCCCAGAGTGCATCATAAAGTTTGTCTGTCAAGAGGCAGATTTTCGCCTTCGGTCTTTCAAGAATTCGTTTCAAGCCACGATTGGATACCTCAACTTGCCCACTTGTTTGTGGGTGATACGCGATGGAGAGACGGTGAGTAACTCCATATTTAAGCATGACATTTGCAAACTGGTTATTGCAAAAATGGGTTCCGTGATCACTTATGATAGCACGAGGGGCACCGAATCGGGCGAAGAGAGATTTAAGAAATTTACAAACAACTCGGGCGTCGTTTGTGGGGAGCGCTTTTGCTTCAACCCATTTTGACAAGTAGTCGCTACTACCCTCGTGTATTTATATTTGTTCCCTCGTGAAGAGGGATATGGGCCCCATGAAATCTATGCCCCTCACGTCAAAGATTTCACAAACTTTGCTGGATTTTAAGGCTATTTCATCACGTTGCGATTTTTTCTTGACTGGACAAGTATCACATCGGGTGACCAAGTCATGGGCATCTTTGTAAATCGTGGGCCAATAAAATCCTAAGTCAAAAACCTTTTTGGCGGTGTAGTTGGCACCGTAATGTCCCTCTGTGGGTCTACTTTGGCAAGCTGTGAGGTGTCATCAGTGCTTGGCACTGCAAACACACGCCAAATCATTTGATCCCCACATTATTTTGAACAAATAGGGTCATCCCAAAGTATGTTTTTACATCCTTGAAAAAACTTGTTCTTTTGTTGAGGACGACATCCCTTTAACTATGGAAGATTCCCCGCATAATATAGTGGTAATTTGTTTATTCGGCAAACCACGTGGTACTTGAGTCACTACGAGAAGGTCACTTTTTATGTGTCCTCGTGAGGAAATTTTTCATTAACCTCCCTTTGGGATAAGAACATTTTCATACGGGTATTATAATCGGGAAAGATGATCGGCAGCGAGGTTCTCAGCTCCTTTTGTATCAATTACATTGAAATCGAATTCTTGAAGGAGGAGAACCACCAGAGCAATCTTGCCTTGGAATCTTTTTTAGCAAAGAGATATTTTAGGGCAGAGTGATCCGTATACACTACGCTTTTGTTCAAGATGAGGTAAGACCGGAATTTTTCAAAGGCATACACCACGGCTAATATTTCTTTCTCCATCGTGGTGTAATGTGATTCCGCCTCGTTCATTGTTTTACTAGCATAGTGTATAGGCCTAAAGTGTTTTTCATGATGTTTTCCAGACTGCACTATGGGCAAGTCACTTGCATCGCCATATCTCAAAGGGTACGGTCCCACGTCTGAGCCAATCAAGATTGGAGGCCTCGTATGTTTTTTCTTTAATGTTTGAATTCTTGATTACCAATCATCGGAGAAATGAACGGAGTATTCTTCTCAAGAAGATGAGTCATCGGTCGGGAAATTTTGGAAAAATCCTTAATGAACCGTCGGTAGAAACCGGCATGACCGAGAAAACTCCGAACACCCTTTACGGTGGTGGGATGAGGTAACTTAGCAATCACATCGATTTTGGCTTTATCAACCTCAATCCCTTTTTTGGAAATCTTATGGCCAAGGACAATGCCTTCCTTTACCATAAAATGACTCTTTTCCCAATTTAGACAAAGATTGGTGTCTTCGCACCTTTTGAGCATCTTGTCTACACGAGAGAGGCAATTTTCGAATGAATTCCCAAAGACCAAAAAGTCATCCATGAAGACTTCCATCGTTTTTTTGATCATATCATGAAAGATAGCCATCATACACCTTTGGAACGTGCCCGGTGCATTGCATAAGCCAAAAGGCATGCGACGGTAGGCGAACGTTCTGTAAGGACATGTGAATGTTGTCTTTTCTTGATCATGAGGGTCGATGGGAATTTGAAAGTACTGAGAAAAACATTGAGAAAACAATAGTACTCGTTTCCCGCTAATCTCTCAAGCATTTGATCCATAAATGGTAGTGGAAAGTGGTCTTTACGGGTGGCTTCATTTAACTTGCGGTAGTCAATGCATACACGCCATCCCGTAACCAATCGAGTCGGAATCAATTCATTTTCATCATTTTCTACAACAGTAAAGCCACCCTTTTTTGGTACGTAATGTACAGGGCTTACCCAATGACTATCCGAGATCGGGTAAATTAATCGGGCGTCAAGAAGTTTTTCAACCTTCTTTTTGATGACATTGTGGATTTTTGGATTCACTCGTCTTTGGTGTTGAACCGCCAGTTTGTAGTCCTCTTCTATAAGAATTTTGTGAGTACAAAATGCTGGGTTAATACCCTTGATGTCAGAGAGTTTCCAAGCGATGACTCGCTTGTGTGACTTCAAAACCTTTATGAGAGCGGCTTTTTCCTCGACACTCAAGTCTTTAGCAATTATAACGGGTAACTTGTTGTCACCTTCTAAAAATGCGTATTCGAGATAAGGAGGTAAGTCCTTAAGTTCGACCTCGGGAGGTTCATCAATTGAAGATTTATCAGTTTTAGCTTCACAAATTTTCAGTTCTTTTCGAATTTTAGGCAAATAATTTCCTTGACTGGGAGGGGGTGATAGATCATTATTAAGAAATGATTCAAGAAGAAGAATATCCCCCTCCGGGTCATAGTAAGAGTCATCAACTTCCGGTGAAGTTGGATCATCTTTAAGAGCGGGGAAAGCATCGACTTTCTCAAGAAGAAAATCACTATCCCCGAAAGGAGTGAGAGTCAGAGAAGAGGTAGAAACGATCAGGTCATAGTAATGAGTGGGATTGCCACTTGCGATCACATCGGAGAAACCGAGAACTTTTTGAGAATACTCCTCACAATCCATTTCAATGACGTCAATTCGTCGTCATATCATCGTAATTAGAGGAATATCTCGAAGTTTGGTCAAGATTGAATGTTACGGCTTCTTTTCTGACACAAAGAGTTAATTCTCCTTCGTACACATCAATCAAAGCACGTTCGGTCTTTAAGAAGGATCTCCCGAGAATTAGGGGAACTCGGGGATCGGCATCAAAGTCTACGACTACAAAGTCGGCCGGGAATTTGAACTTTCCTACTTTTAGGTAGACATCTTCGGCGATACCGATCGGTTTGGTAATCGAACGGTCTGCAAGTTCAAGAGTCATACAAGTAGGAGTGAGCTCAGGAAGAGAAAGCTTTTTCCACACGGATAATGGCATGAGATTTATGCTAGCGCCAAGATCGGCCAAGGCTAAGCACTCATCCATTTCGGGAAAATCACACGGTATGAGAAATTTGTCGGGGTCTCCAAGTTTTTTGGGTAACTTGTTTAGGATGACCGCCGAACAATGCTCATTCAAAGGAGTTCTAGCCATTTCACTTAATTTTTCTTTGTTTCCAATTAAAGCTTTAAGAGTTGAGGCAAATTTTGGCATAAGAATCAAAGCATCCGCTAAACTAATTTCGAAACTCATATCTTGAAAGATTTTGTAGAATTTCTCAACTTGGTCGTTAGCTTTTTCATGGCGCTTTTCATCATTACGTCTTGAAGGATATGGAATTGACGGTTTTGGGTTAGGCATCGGAGCACTAACGGGATCAACAACGGGTTTAGAATTTGGTACTTGGGATTGAACTTGGACAACCAGAGGTTGGACGTCTTTAGTACTTCCATTATTAGTAGGAGGCACTGTATCCTTTGTCACCTCGGTTTCACGTTCCACCACTTTAGGAGGAGATGAAGTAGTAGTAGGAATCGTGGGTCCTTGATAAGCAACACCACTTCGGGTGGTAATACCATCGTGGGTCACTTGATAGCAACACCCACTTCGGGTGGTGACTGGTAATCTTTCAAATCTACCTTTGGGTTTTTGTTTTTGTATTGGTTATTTACTGAGGTAGGTGGTCCTCTGAACCTGAAGTAGATAGCGGGTTATATGGTGGGTAATGGAGGAAAATTCACAAACTTGGAAAGCATTGTCCGTTAATATAGTCATTTGGACTTTTGCCTTTAGTTTTGGTTTTGATTCTGCATATTCTCATAAACTGAATCATTAGCTCTTTGACATAATTTTGAAAAATCATCCTTCGGAGGGACACCTTGTCGTTTTTTTGCCGGAGGAGATGGAGCTTTGGTAATGTTGGTGTTTGTGAACAGAAGGGTGTTGTACTTAATCGGTGTGGGGTTTGGTAGGTGGAAGCTTGGTTGTAATTATTTCCCCGGTTATGGTCTGTATCGGTTTTTGGTTATTTCCTTGGTTTTGTTTTGCGAATTTGTTTTGATTGTTTTTGAACGGTGAGGAAAACGGGACGGTCGACTTTGATTAGCAAATTCGGGGCTCTCAGGTAAATGGGTATTCCTTGATTGAAATTAGTTGTTGCTGCTTGGGTAAACCATACTCTTAATCTTGGACAAGATAAACATTGTCATCAGGGTGTTGGCGGGACAATTTTGGGTAAGATAGAATGGAGTAGTACCACCACAAGTAACACAAATTTCCTCGACCCGCTTTGACGGGAGAGTGAGAAGTTTTGGGTTTGGTTTTTCTTTTCGAGAAGTGTAGATAAGCTCTTTCACCATCATATCTTTAAGTTCAGCAACCATCGGAGGAAATACCAGTGAGGTTTAATGAACTGCTGCGAACATTAAATTTATGCAGCAGAAAGCAGCAGCATCCAGGGGTTTTTTTGTTACGGTAAATAAATCATTACGAACTTATGGGATTTGGCTTTCAATAAAATTCTTAGGCAAATTCACGGAGGCATTTAATTTTAGCCAAAAACGTTAACCCCGCGGCCGGGAATTCAATGAAGGAAATGCACATGAATCTTGATCATTAGAGTTCAAGCATTATAGAAAGTATCGAGTTGATGTAACTCTGGTAAAATATACATGATTTTAGTGTGGTCATGCTCGAAAAGAAAGATCATTGAATCGGTTCTCTATTGCCTCTTTAGAACCATGTTTCATCAAATCTTTGTTTTGATAATCTCGCTAGTGATATACATTTCGAAGATATGTTGTTTTTGGACCGGAAGGGAAGAAAAATTTGTTGATGAATTTTGACAACAAGATCATCCATGTTTTAAATTCAGATGAGGGGGTTCTTTGTTCTTTTTTCTAGCCAAAATCCGGGCTCTCATCTGCTCCTCCGAGCGAAATAGGGAAATAGCGTAATCAAGCTTTACCAACAGTGACTCTGGAACGTTCAGGGAAACTTTACTCGTAGAAGTAGATTTGTTGAAAAGAACGGATGTTAGTATGTGTAGCAACTAATTATGAGGGTCTTATTTTCATGTCCGAAAGAATTGTTTTTTTTGTTTTGAAGGAGGGTAAGGTTAAGCCAACAAACCATGCCTTTAAAGCTAAAGTTGTCGCGGGTTGATTTCAGGCAACTAACCACAACAATGGCCATCCTCGTTAACCACGGTGGGTGGTAGTGGGTTTTTGTGCTTCTATTCAAGCATTTGAAGACATAGTACGGTTTTATATCTCCATTGTAACACTAAGGCGAATAGGGTTCAATTAAGATTGTATGGGTTTTCATACATAAGTAGGATGGACTTGTTGTTGTGAACGGTTGAATTATGAGGATTTGAGACGGATCTATTTGTGCGCTTAATGCACCTAAAGTAATAAAAAAAGAAAATTTATACCGATTTTTTTAATTTTTTTTAGTATTTTAACAATGAATTTTAAATACGGATAATGAGAGAAGACACTTAAACTAAATATCATACTTTGTTTACACAAAATAATGTCCCAAAAAACAGATTTTATTTAAATTTTTCGGCCTCACTCTCAATGTTTTGATAATAACAAATGTGGAAATCGTTTACGATAAAAATAACACGTTTATTAAATAAATAATCTTAAAATTCTGATTTCTATGAATTAATCACTTAAGGTAGGGATAAACAAATCATTTAAAATGATTAGTGATCAAGAAGGAAAATAATTTTTTTCTTAAATCTTATTACCTTCTACCAAAAATGTTTTTATTAAAAATATAAAAAACAAATTATGTATTAAATATTAATTTAAAAGAAATGTTTTATTAAAAACATAAAATTTTGAATTTCAAATTTTCCCCCACAAAATGGAGAGGTTTCATAACAGTTACAACCTTCTACAACAAATAAGACCAAAAAATGGAGCGGGTTCTAGTTTGGTGGCCCCTTATAGGGGGGCGGCGGACCCATCTTTATATAAGGGGGCCGCCCGGGACCGTCTAACCCCAATGCAACGGCTATCATTATATTTTTTTTGTTCCCCTTTATTATATACTGGAATTGGGGCCACCAATTTCAAAAATATACTGACTTCCCGCTTGCCCAAAAATTCTATCACGATCTGTTTTCTCTCTTATTCCTTTCTTTCTAAAACACATATCTTGATCACTAACATACCTTGATTTTGTTTCAAGTGATTAATTCTTTCTTCTCCCTTCTTCACATGTCTAATCAAGTGCGAAGGAGAACAATAAGGGAGGAGAAGAAGAACTTGTATTCTTCAACATCGAAATTGTTATCAAGGTGATCTTTCTCTCCTCTTCTTCTTCAAGATCAAGGATTACTACATTTCTTTAGATTTATTTTGTGTTGTTGTTGTATAATTGGAAATGCAATGGGTAGATTCCAAGTGTGTAGATTGTATTATTGGTTGGGGTGATTTGGATTGTGGGGTGTTCAATCTAAGAGTGTAGATCTTGTGAGTGTTTGATTTGATAGACTTAGTGAAGTCTTAGCTTTAGAATTGGTTTCTAGAATATATATATTTTAGGACCGGCTTCCTCATCCTAGCGTAAGTGTTCGGAAAAGAAAGTAAGCGACGTGGTAAACGGTTTTTTCTCCGCCCTTTAAAAGGAGCTTGGTTGTACATAGTGAAATCTCGAGTGGAACTGGTGCTCGGGGAGCTGGTGGTGTGTTGTTTGATACGTATCTGTAGGAATAGTCAGGTACTAGAAGAACGGTTGCTTCGTCTTGCCGAACACCACTAATTATAAATTCCTCAGTTGTCTTGGTTTTTTCGTTTTGTTTCTTTTCATTTAATCTATTACCTTATTACTTGTGCATTATTAGTAATTAGATTGATGTTATTCTTAGTTGTAGATTTAATTTTATATTTTTGAGTTTATGAATTTTGGCTTTTGATTGACTCACATACATCCGAATATCAAACTTATTTCATAAGCAAACTTTTAAAATGCTAACTAACCGGTAAAAACTATTATAACCCCCCCCCACCATTCTAGTTTATCTAACAATTGGTTGAATCACGGTGCCAAGGTCAACTCACAGGATTTTTTAAAATGTTTATATTTAAAGTTGATCTATTCTATGGATTCTGGTGACAAATATCTAGAAGGGCATTCTATGCACAAAGACCACCACTTTTTGAAAGTGAAAGTTTTATTTTTTGATGGAAAAATAGATTCGTGACATATGTTGTTAAATCAAAAATCTAGACTTTGGCATGTTTTTACCAATGGTGATTTTCAACCTATTATTCAAAAATCCAAAAACCAAACTTGATGAGTGTTATCCTTTTGAAAAACAAACGACATGTCCTAAGAAAAGGCTTGCAAAAAAAATATGTGCCAAAATGGTTATTTTACAACGCTTTTGCCTAGAAAAGAATATGATCGAATTTTCATGTGTAATACAGCAAAAGAAATTTAGGAACCTTCGTTAATCACCCATCAAGGTAATAGTTAAGTCAAAGATAATAAGATCAACCTTTTGGTCCAATAATATGAACAATTCGTCATTTCTGAAGACGAATCTATAGATAATGCTTTTGCCTAGATTTAATATTATGATTTCTGTATTAAAGCTCTTGATGAACGGTTATTACTCCCCAAGTAAGAACTACGTAAGGAACGTTTCTTCTGGCTCTAACCATCACTAAATGGAGAAGGCACAAAGGTCACGGCAAATTGAGTAGAATCCCCTAAGACTTGACATCATTATCTCTTGACGAGCTCATTAGAAACCTCAAAGTCTATGAGATGATCATCAAGAAAGATTCTGAAATAGTCAAAGCAAAAGTTGAAAGGAAATCTCTTGCTTTAAAGGCTAAGAAAGAATCTAGTGATGAAGAGTGTTCGACTTTCGGTAGTGAAGACGAAGAGTATGCCATGGCGGTAAGAGACTTCAAGAAGTTCTTTAAGAGAAGAGGTAGATTCGTGAGACAACCTCAGAACGACAAAAAGACGTTCCAAAGAAGCCGTGATGACAAGAATGATAAAAATGATATAAAATGCTTTAGATGTGGTGATCCAAATCATCTTATTGGAGAATGTCTAAAACCACCGAAAGACAAGAACCGAAGAGCTTTTGTCAGAGATTCTTGGAGTGATAGCGGTGAAGAAGATGATGAGAAGGTCAAAGACGAAACATGTCTTGTAGCTCAAGCATCAAGTGAGGTATGTTCCGAATCCTCTTACTTTAGTGATGAAAACTCATCAATAGATGATTTAGTTTTAGATAATGAATATGATAAACTATGCAAAATGATTTTAAAGATAATCACTAAAAACAAAAGATTAAAAGTTATTAGAAATAGTTTAGAAAAAAAACTTAGTACTCTAAAAGAAAAAGTGTTTACACTCGAGAAAAACAAGGGAATTGATTTCGAATGTGTAAAATGTCAAATGCTTAAAATTGAGAATGAAAAACTCAAAGAGGAAGCCATTAAATTAAATAAATTTGAAAAGAGTACACATTGTCTAAATGAAATGTTAAGCAATCAAAAACCCTTCGGTGAAAAATTGGGTTTAGGGTTTAGTTCATTTGAAGCATCATATTGTACAGGCGGCCCCCAAAATAATTATGGGACAGCCAGCAGCTACGCCTGGATCTGAGAAAAGTGTGTCTTTTCAAAAATCTAATTTGTGTCCTAGACCAAAACACATAATAGTAAACAATGTCAAAGTTCCTGTTGCTAGTGATAATGAAGTTAAAAAATTTATAATCCATTGTCAAAACCCAAAGTTGGATTTTCAAAACCTAATTTTAGATCAAAAACTCCACCACCTAGAAGAGTCAACAGTAATTATCCTCGTCCTAAGACACCGCAACCAAAAAGGAATGTTGGCCAACAAAATCAACCTCGTGGCGTTCCTGTAACTTGGAACAACTTCCAATGTCAAAGTTACATGCCATTTGATATATGTATTCCATTTCCACATCCCAACAAATTGCATCAAATGCAAGAGATGTTTAGCACTAACAACTTTGGACCCATGAGATATTGGGGACCAAATATTTAAGTCATTGTCTTATATAAATAGATATGCTTTGGAGTCGACTTAGAACTCGATGAGTAGATAAAGGATAGCGGATGCTCTAAATACATGACGGGTAACCAAAAGCTCTTCTCAAGCTACAAGGCATACAATGAAGGTAACGTTATTTTTGGTAGCAATCTTCGCGATAACATCATTGGCAAAGGTACAATTTCGAATGACTCTCTTAAAATAGATAATGTAGAACATGTAGATAACTTAAGATTCAACTTGCTAAATGTAGGACAAATATGTGATAATAAGTGTAGAGTAACTTTCTCTGAACATGATAGTGAAATCACAAAAGATGGTAAGGTCATAGGTAGAGGTATTAGGAAGAAGGGCTTATATGTGATAAAAATTAGGAAATAAGCCTAAAGACCAATTTGTCTAGCAACGATTGATGAAAACTCCACGTTGTGGCATAGGAGATTAGGTCACGCAAATATGCGTCTCATTCAATCGTTAGCATCTAAGGAATTAGTTAGAAACTTACCTAAGCTTAAGTTTGATCAACACTTCTGTGATGCTTGCAAAATTGGAAAACAAGCTCACGATAGTCACAAAGCTAATAATATAGTCTCAATGACTAGATGCTTAGAACTCCTTCATATGGATCTCTTCGGTCCATTCGCCGTACGGAGTTACGAAGGAAACCGCTACACCTTAGTCATAGTAGATGACTACTCTAGGTATACTTGGACTAGATTCCTTAAGGATAAAACCGAAGCCTTCGATCAATTCGAAATATTTAATAAGAAAATTCAAAACCAATTAGGATGTACAATAGTGTCAATAAGAACCGACCATAGTAGGAAATTCAATAATGAGGTGCAATTTGGAGAGTTTTGTAATACCAATGAAATTACACATAACTTCTCAGCTCCACACACTCCTCAATCAAATGGCATGGTTGAAAGGAAAAATAGGACACTTCAAGAAATGAGTAGGACTATGTTGAATGAGCAATCGTTACCACAAAAGTTTTGGTGTAACGTAGTAGATACTTAAACATACATTCTCAACTGAATCCTAATTAGAGTCATCTTATGACAAACACCTTATGAACTCTTGAGAGGTAGGAAACCTACTCTTGATTACAATAGAGTGTTTGGAAGTAAGTGATTTATTTTAAACACTAAAGACTACCTTATAAAGTTTGACCTAAAGTCATACAAAGGTATCTTTTTAGGTTACTCCTAAAATAGTAAAGCCTACATCATCCTTAATAAACATACTAGGAAAGTCAAAGAATCACTCAACGTGATATTCGATGAAACTCCTCCACCCTCTAAGACATCACCCTTGGTGGATGATGACTTAGATGAAGAAGAAGCAATTAAGGTTACCGAAAAGAAAAACCTAGAAAATGACACTGAGGATGAAACTTTAAAGATTGATGAAATAGTCAATATTTAGGAATCTAGGTACCATCCATTAGAAAATGTCATAGAAAACCTTAACCAAAGAACCCTTATATCACAAGCCCAAAACCAAAGTAACTTCTTTTATTTTATATCAACTATAAAGCCTAATAATGTGAATGAAGCCTTAATGGATGATAGTTGGATAGTCTCTATGCAAGAAGAATTAAATCAATTCATTGCTAATGATGTTTGGGAGTTACATCCACAACCTAGGAATATGAAAATCATAGGAACTAAGTGGGTGTTTAGAAATAAGTTAGATGATAACGGTATTGTTTCTCAAAATAAGGCTAGGTTAGTTGCTCAAGGCTATAATCAACAAGAGGGCATCAATCATCGATTATGATGATCGTATGCCCTAATTGTAGGCTGGTAGTTAGGTACTATTAGCCTATTCTTATGGCTTTAGTTTTTAAGCTATTCCAAATAGATGTAAAAAGTGCATTACTGGACGGTTTTATTCAAATGAGGTGGTGATAGTGGCACAACCTCCAGGTCTTCATTGACTTGAAAAATCGAATCATGTTTTAAACTTAAGAAAGCTTTATAAGATCTTAAGCAAGCACCCAAAGCTTGTATGATAGATTAAAAGCTTTTTTCTTATTATACGTGGTACAATATGGGAATGGTTAGATAACAAACTTATTAGCTAGAAGAAAGTTCAGACCTCATCATCGTTGCAAATATATGTCGACGACATTATTTTCGGCTGACTTGTCCACGACATGTGTGTGAATTTGCCAAATTAAAGCATGAAAGAGTTCGAGAATGCGCAGATGAGTGAACTTAACTTCTTCCTTGGATTACAAATAAAACAAATGCAAGATGCTATTTTCTTTAATCAATCTAAATATATTAAAGAAATGCTTAAAAAATTTAGCTTAGAAGAATCTAAACCAATGAAAACCTCCATGTCCTCTGATACCAAACTCACAAAAGACGAAGAGTGTGATTTGGTAGATGGTACCAAGTATCGAGGCATGATAGGTAGTTTATTATACCTAACGGAAAGTAGGCCCGATATCATGTTTAGTGTCTACCTTTGTGCCCGCTTCTAAGAGGCTCCTAAAAGCTCTCACCTTGAAGCGGTTAAGCGTATCTTCTGATACATTAAAGGCACTACGCACTTAAGATTATGGTATCCTAAGGGGACCGGCATAGAAACTATAGTATATGCCAAATCTGATCATGCGGGAGATTATGTGGACCGAAAGAGCACTAGCGGTATTTGTACGTTCGTAGGATGTTGTTTGACATCTTGGTTCTCGAAGAAACAAACCGCTCTTGCTATATCCACTACCGAAGCAGAATACGTAAGCGCCGGAAAGGAATGCCAACAAGCACTATGGATGAAACAAGCTCTTATTGACTACAATGTTTGACTCGACGACATCCCGATCATGTGCGACAATAAAGGCGCCATTGACCTTAGCAAAAATCCGGTGCAACATTCTTGAACCAAACATATCAAAATTCGTCATCACTTTCTTCGTGATAATGTCCAGAAAGGACATATCTCAATCGAAAAAGTGCCATCCGTCGACAACATCGCCGACATTCTTACGAAACCCCTTAAACGTGAATCGTTTAACTATCTACGTCTTGGTTTAGGAATGATGGAACATATTCCATAAATCGTATTAGTCTGCTTCTCTTTTTTCTGTCTTAATTCTAGTCCACGTTCCATTCCACGTCGTGACAATTTAACTACTTCATCCGAAGCTAGTAGATATTTTTAATTCGCAAAATGCAAATTAATTAGTCACTCTTCCTAGTAAATTCGTGTTAAAATTTAAAAGTCCAAATTTTTTATAATACGGGCGGCCCCCATATCTCAGGCGGCCCTTAATCTTTTTTAGGCGGCCCCCTGATCGATATGGGACCGCCACCAGCAGACATCACAAATTTATACTCGGTCAAAAAAATTCAAAACTCAAAGACAAACACCCCCTTCCTCTTGCTGCTGCGACGGACACGAACCAAAACAACCCAAAACTCAAAATCAACCACCAAAACACTAATTGAAGATCAAATCATCACTAATAATCATCCCTAACATCACAAAGATCATCAATTGTAAGTCATTTCATCTATTTTGTTTCAATTTGAGTCTAGGGTTCATGATGAACACAAAATTAAAATTAGGGATTTTTCATTTTTCTTTCAATTTTTTACAATTAGGACTACTAGGATATAATGTATAACTAATATTCTTCCCTTAGACATAGGATTTACATACACTAGTGAGTTCGCCGAAAAATTGATTTCGAACCAAAACCCCAATTTTATTTTCAAATCACTCACGTTAGGAACCAAATAAAATTGTTATTATGCATTGTTAATACAACTTAAAAATGTTTTTAAACACATGCATAATAATCTCATGAACAAAGGTCGAGATACATAACTCATATGTATTTTTTGACGTGTTTGGATGAGCAAAATCAAATTAAGGAGCGTTTGGGTTAACTCATTCGTAAGAACATCCTATGTACCGTTGATATTGACAAAAATCTATTGTCGGCCTATGAAGCCTATATGCTCTTTTGCATTACTTCCTCTACACCCTTCGACATCTCTTATTTCATTCTAAACCGAATAAATGACTTCAAGCATCGATCCAATGGTATCCTACCATACGGACTCTTGTTGTCAAAATTTCTTGACAAATTAACTAAATTTTCTCCAAAGAATCACAAATTCATCTCATATCCAACAACAATGAACCCCTTACACAATTCTTCAACTAATGAAATTCCTGAAGATGTTAGATGTGCGCATCATAATCATCACACGTAAATTAGATGTGGCAACGTAACACGATTACTTGTTAGGATTATCTTGCCAGTAGAATCAAACTAGATATTATTATGATATATTCTAGTAAATGTATAACTTCCCTTAATCACTATTGATGCTTGTAATATGACATTTCATGGACTTTTATATATCATTTATATGCTTCTACCTCGCTCCATTGCATGCTTCTCATCTTTGCTAGATTATGTGATTCTTGAAAATATAGGAAATGCCACAATCTTCCTTCAAACCTTCTCAATTTTTGGTAATTCTGAAAAAGGCGACATATGGAGAATTTCGTATCTTTCCAGAAAGGGATAAAGCCGTAGAATACCAATGAACTTTTCACAATTTATCGATTTGGTACGTATACTGAAAAAATTATCGATTTGGTACGTGTACTTTCATAGAGTGTTCTCATTTGCACATTTTGATGACGTATCATACGTGATAGGCTGACATGTAGCACATCAATAACGTGACACGTCATCAAAATGGGCAAATGAGAACACTTTATGAAAGTACACGTACCAAATCGATAATTGTTTCAGTATACGTACCAAATCGAAAATTGTGAAAAGTTCGTTGGTATTCTACGGCTTTATCCCTTCTAGAAAACGGCCCTCTAAAATACACGGCGGCCCCCAAATTTATATGGGACCGCCACATGTTTACGGGACCGCCAACAAAGGAAGTCACTAAATTCTTCCTGTCTCCCCCTTTTCAGTATCCCTGTCCCTATCTACTCTAGCCACAACTATACCTTTCCCAAATAAACCAAACATCTTTTAGATGTTTCCTCTCCAAACACCATGCTTTGCATAAACTTCAACTATTTAACAACATCATCTTAATCATCCTCCTCACTCATATTCAAATATTCTCCTCTAAATTTCTCCTTTCTTTTCATAATCCACATGTCATCCTAGAAGAAATCCTCTCGTGATTACTCACAAAAACACCGAAAAGCCATTCTGGATCCTTGGAGGCAAAGTCATAACCTTCCTCTCTCACCACCTTCTCCTTCACCAAAAGGGCCTTTACCTAACTCTCCCATCTCTACTAACTCTTTTTCATCCTCTTCAGCTCCACAAAACTCAACTTAAAACCTCAATGAAATTCATCACTTATCAAATCTACTTGACATTAACCTCTAACAAGCAATTGAAGCCACAAATCCTTCACCTCCTACCTCACCATATATCCCTCCACCTTCTTTAGATCAAGTAAACATTCATTCGGAGTTTTGTCATTGTTGCTTGGAAACCCAAAATCTATTTGATACATTGAAAGATGACCTTAATCGTATCAAATCTCTCATCATTGGTCCTTCCACTCAATTTCCATCCTTAATAACAACCTCCTCACCATAATTGAGCACTCTCGAATGCTTAATTTCCCTTAATAATAAACAACCCATCTTTTGCTTGTGGCATCTTCTACATTTCAAGAATCTACTAGTGTAGCTCTATGCCTTAATATGTCTTTGCTTTATGCTTATCTACTTTGTCTTGTAATGATTCATACCATTATAGTATGAATTTATCTTATCTCTTATTTAGTTTTAATGGCAATCAATGCTTCTTGTATGAGCTTATTAAGTAATGAATGAAACTACTTTATGATTTAACTTGCATGAATTGCTGTAAGTGCTACTAGTTAAGAATATATTATCTTGCACTTGTACCTCTAACTTTGTTTTGTAGCAAACAATTTTCGTAAGATCGATCCCTTGGTGCCCCAAATGAGGGGGAACATACATCAAGGGGGAGTCTTGATATCGTCGACTTCTTTATTTCTACAACAACTGGACGATCATCCTTTTTGAATTCGACAAAAAGGGAGAGAAATGGAATGAAAACTCATTGATAATTTGAAACCTTTAATTTTATATAAAATGAGTTTATATTTTGTCATCATCAAAAAAGGGGAAATTGTTAATACAAATAATGTCTAAAAATGTTATTTATATTTTTTGACCTCTCAATGTTTTGATAATAACAAAATGTAAAAACGTTTACGATAAAAATAAACGTTTACAAATTATTAATCATAAAATTCCATTTCTAAGATTAGTAATCACTTAAGGTATGGATAAACAAATCATTAATTTTGATTAGTGATCAAGAAATTATTTTTCTCTTAACCATCACATTTTTACAAAAGTATTTTCACAAAAATAAATATATAAAATATTTTCTAATTAAAAGAAAAGTTTTATTTAAAACTTAATTTTGAAATTCAAATTTTCCCCCAAAATGGAAGGTTCCATAACAGATACAACATTCCCTACAAAAAGACAAAAACAGGAGCGGCGTAGTCTACGGGCGGACCCCCTTATCGGTATGGAAGCCCCTTAGATTATCTGGGACCGCCAGGGACCGCTTGCAGGACCGTTGGTTTTACTGCGTATAATTACGGCTTCATTCTCAAGCTGAAAAACACACCTCTTTGCACGAATTTTTCAGATATCTTTCTCTCTATAAAAATCTTCTTTCTCTCTCTAATTACGTTGGATCACAACATTTTAGATCATGTTTCAAGTGAATACAATCTCTTCTTGCTAGTATTTTTCGTTCTTCTATCAAGTGCAAGAGAAGAACATTCGTATTCGCCAAGAAACGAATTGTTATTTAGTGATCTCTCATATCTTCTTCTAAGTATCAAATCTCTATTGTAATTATCTTGTGTAATTTTGTGATTCGGATTGTGTGTAAATCTAATAGTGTAGATCTTGTGAGTGTATAGTATTTGTGAAGTGGTAGATTGGTTCTAGCTAAGATTAGGACTCAACATTTAGCTTAGTGTCGAAAAATAACGTAAGCGAAGTGTAAACAGTTTTCTCCGCCTGAAGGGAGCTTGTTGACTAGTGAAATCTCGAGTAGGATACTCAGGGAGTGGAGTAGGGCAAAGAAGAGCTTTGTAGCCGAACCACTATAAATCTTGGTGTCTTGGTTTGATTGTTCCTTCTCTCATCTCTTTATATATTGTTGTGATTGTCATTTAACTTTAGTTTAGATATTTACATTGTTGATTCATATTGTTGATTGGTTGAACATACAGCTCAAATATGAGAATTTTGAAAGCAAACTTTTAAAACACAAAACAAACCTGTAAACTATTCAACCCCTCCTTCTAGTTTCCACAACCCGTTTACATTGAATGTTGATTTTTAGTTTACGCGATTTAACTAAACGATTTAAATAAAAAGTAAACGCGTAAAAGTCTAAAAGTAAATAATTGAATGTATTGAGTCATAAAATGACCTGAAATAATGGATTGTTACAGTCTTCCCCCGTTAAAGGAGCCTTGTCCGTAAGGCTCAAGACGCGGCACTTGTTGAGGGTGTGGTTTTCGTGAAGAGATGCGGATACTTCTTTCGAAATTGATCTTCATGTTCCCATGTGAACTCAGGACCTCTCCTAGAGTTCCACCGAACCTTGATAATTGGAATACGGATTTGTTTCAACCATTTGACTTCACGATCCATGATCTCTACTGGTTCTTCAACAAAGTAAATCTTGTTATCAATATGTATTTCATCCAACGGAATTGCCAATGGCTCATCGGATAAACACTTCTTTAAATTGGATACGTGAAACGTGCTATGAACCCTGCTTAGTTGTTGAGGAAGTTCGAGTCTATAAGCAACGGTTCCTACTTTTGCTAACACCTTGAAAGGTCCGATATACCTCGAGGTTCAACTTCCCACGTTTGCCAAAACGGATAACCCCTTTCCAAGGTGATACCTTCAAGATGACTCTGTCACCAACTTGAAATTCTAAAGGCTTATACCTTATATTAGCGTAACTCTTTTGGCGATTACGAGCGGCTTGAATTCTGCTCTTGATTTGAATGATCTTTCTAGTCATCTCTTAAATAATTTCTGGACCGGTGAGCTGAGCATCTCCGACCTCAGCCCAGCAAACAAGCGATCGACACTTTCGACCATAAAGTGCCTCAAATAGGGCAACTTTAATGCTAGTGTGATAACTATTGTTTTATGAAAATTTGATTAGCGGTAAATGTCTATCCCAACCATTCGCAAAATCTATCACGCAAGTGCGCAACATATCTTCTAGTGTTTAAATGGTTCTTTTGCTTTGCCCATCAGTTTGTGGATGATAAGCAGTACTCATATCCAAACGGGTACCCAAAGTGTAACACCCTCATTTTCACATATAGCAGCAAAAGCTAATCTGGGGTATTACTTCATGAATCACAGTCACAATAATAGAAAACGACTCAAAAAAGACGTTTTTAAAAGATAAGTTATCATTTAGTATTTTAATAGAGTTTTAAAAAAGAAGGTCCCAAAATCTACATGAAAAGCATAAGTGTGAATGATAACATGGTTTAGCCATCTTCAAGTCCGTGCCACTCTATGCTATAAGTTGCTTAATTACCTGGGGTAAACATGCTAAAAGAGATCAACACAATGGTTGAGTGAAATTCATAGGTTTATGATAAATAGTTGAATACAAGTCATCATAGACAGTGGGTTACGTTGTTATACACCCATAAATAGTAATAATTGCAATTGCATTTACAATTATCATAGTGAATACAAGTTATCATAAGTGGTAATAATTGCAACACATATAATTATCATGAAAAACAGTATTATTGCCCTAAGCTCATGATATCAATACGTTAACATGGAAATAACCGTAGTGACATTGGTTGAGGAACAAATGTCCCCGTGGAAAGGTAACTTGCCAAGGTTACCCATTAAGTCAAATACAGTGCGTTTGGCTACCCCATGAACAGGTATACCAACGGGAGTCATCACCCCTAATAGATCTATCCACAATATTTGCGTTTACTCGCAAGTAATTAATGGTTCATGATATGGAAATAAAGGCACTGGAAAGTACTTAGGAAATAATTTATCTGGATAGCATACAGTTGGAAAAACACTTGCATTCATGGTTTAAGCATGTATCCCCCTCGCGGGTTTATAAAACATTCTAAAGATTGAAATGCAAGGCTATGAACTCACCTTAATAGGGAAATTTGATTGATGGCAAAAGTATATGAAATGAAAGTAACGGCCTCGTCACGTAACCTGAGGGTAATATGTCAAGTCTTAGTGTGATTGTTTATGTTTTCAAAACTTTATAAAGTTTAACATACATCTTACTTTGATTTATTAATTTATGGAAATATTGTATCACTGTTCGGGCTATCATAATTCAGAGGTCATGCAGTAAACGTTTAAGGAGCCAGGACACTTTAAATCATAAATCCAGCAAACTCGTCAAAACGTATACTCAAATGAAACCCTTCATATAAAATTCCATATTAACGTGATACGATAAGATTTTAAGTTTCTTCAAAAGCTAGTCGATGATAAATTACATTAAATATGTAACGTAATTATTTTATAATGCGTCGATCGATGATTAATAACGATAAATGTGTCGGGTTTTAATAAAATCGAGTCGTATAATATTTATATATATTTTTATAATTTATATAAATATATTATATTTTATATCCTTATAGTTTCAAAAATGGCAATATATACCCTTGGTTTATATATATTTACAAAGTTAGTCCTTTATATATAAAGGATATATAATTTAAACCTTTAACTTTAAAACTTTGGCAAAACAGCCCTTCTTAGTTATAACTTTGGAATAATGACATTTTTGACCCCTCTAGTTATAATTTTAAAATATTTACCATATATACCCCTTGTATGGATTCGATTTGCAAAACAAGTCCAAAATGTTACAAGAGCTTATGGGAACAGCTTATAAGATTAGTTAGGAGCTTAAGCTTATTAGGGGCCTATGAAAAATGGATTTCGACTAGTTTTAAGGTTTTTAGGGACAAGTTTTGATGCGAGAATTTAAATAGGCTAGCTTAGGATTCAAGGGCTAATTTCTTAGGATTATGAAGATGACTAGGGGCTTATTAGGATGATAGCAAGCTTAATATAGCTTGTTCATGGAATTTGAAAGATGTTAGGGCGCGGTTTTAGTTTTAGAAGGATATCAACATGGTTTTGGTTGTATGAATGATTATAACAAGCATATATATGATCTAAAAACATAGTATGAATTTAAAGAAATGAGTTTAGGCTTACTAGAGCTTGGCGAATGGATGAAAGTGGGTCAAATGGAGCAAATGGAACCCAAATACTATCAAGAGCTTATGACTTCACTCCTTGGCTTCTGAACTTGGCTTATACCTCCTTCTTAGCTTCCTTAGGATCTGTTATTACTTCATTTGAGAAGGACTTGAGTGTGTTTAAGTTTTGAATGAGTTTAGAAGTAGTAGAGGTCCCGACTTATATAAGGTGCAAGAAGTTAGGCACCAAGGTTTACTTGGAGAGGTGGAAAGGTAAGGTGAGGCCCGATTTACCAAGGAAGTAACTAGAGAGTGAGGTGGCATACACCTTGGGCTACAAGGTTATGAGGTAGTGGGTTTGCATGGTGATGACGAGGATGAAGGACTTAGGGAGCAAGTTTGGTGACATGGTGATGATGGAGGTGGTGACGAGTAGGTGATAAGTAGGTGATGAAGCTACTTGCAAGGTGTGGTGTGGATTCAAAGTAGTTTAGAACTAATTTAAAAGGGTGTTTAGAGGTTACGGGTTAGGGTTTAGGTTTTAGTTAGGGTTTAAGGTTTTGGGTAGTTTTAGATCATTAGGGTTTAAGGTAGATTTGTTTTAGTGTTTAGGATTAGGGATTATGGTTAAGGGTTAACGAGTTAATTAGGGATTAGGGTTTAGTTTATGGTTTAGGTCGAGTTTAAGATTAGTGTAAATGTCATGCTTAGGAGGCTTTTAATTAGAGCTTAATTGATGGTACGGAGGTTTTAAAGAAAATGGAGGGAAATTGAAGTTAATTTAAATTTGTGCTTCAATGACTTGTATAATGTGCATTGTGATGTTGTACATTGAGCTTAAATGACTTATACCTTAATTTAGGAGCATTGGAAGCTTGTTACATGTGATTAAAATGTGGTACGAAATTCTTAAGAAAAATAGAGGGAAAATGTGCTATTTTGAATATCATGCTTAATTGATTTGTACATTGTACTTTAGAAGGTTGTAACTAGGTTTAGGAGGGAAAATATATTCAAATGTTGTGCATTGTAACTTGTATACATGCTTTATAAACTTGAACATTTATTTTGTATGTAAATATTACGTAAAGTTAGGGTTTTGATATAAACGTTAACGGATAACGTTCATTTAGTAATAATGTCATGAAAACTATGTTAAATAGATAACGTACAATGTATAGTGGATATTAGTTTATTGACTTGACATATTAAGGCATTTACTTGATATAAACATAGATAGAATTGGCATAGGTAGTTGCGTGAGCTCGTTTAGTTTGCTATGTAAGTTATGTTACATAGTTGGAATGAATAAAGCAAAAAATTTCTCGTGAAAAAGTAGTATTTAATATAATATAAGTGGAAATTACAGTGATGAAAATTGTGGGTTGTTACATTCCCCCAACCTTACAGAAATCTAGTCCCGAGATTTAGTTGAGCGACATAGTGATATTTGGAAATAGAAGTTCTTAGCTTCTACAGTTTCTGGTCTGATGGCCTACTTTGTTACAATTCTGACACCTGACCGTACAAGGTCCTATGTGATGCAGTGTACACTTTCTACACAGGAGATAAGGTCCATTATATCCACGCTTTCCATAAGTCCTAAAGGTTTCCTGCCTTTCATTTTGCTGCTAGTGGTAATCAGTGTTACGGTTGTTATTGTTGTTGTTACGGTTATTTTGGTAATTGTTGTTGTTGCGATCATTGGGGTAGTTATTGTTGTCACGATTATTGGGGTAGTTGGTGTTGTTGTTGTTTCTTCTATCATCAAATTTTCGTTTGTGATCATTGGTTCCTTGCTCAGCATCGTGCTTTGTTACTTGATTCATTAACCTCTGGGTTATGGTAATGGCTTCCTCCAAAGTTTGAGGCTTTGAAATGATAACATTTCCTTCAATACTTCTGGGTAATCCCCTGATGAAAGCTTCCATAAGTTTCTCAGTGTTTGGTACCATATTTGGACATAAGACTGCTAATTCCTGGAATCTTCTAGCATAAGTATTGAGATCATTTCCTTTCACAACCAAGTTGTAAAATCCGTCTTCCATTTTCTTGACTTCAGTTCGAGGGCAATACTTATTAGTCAAGATCCTTTTCAATTTAGTCCAGGCTATCTTGTCTGCTTGCTCTATTCCAATAGGTTTGGCATAAGAATTCCACCAGGACAAGGCATCCTCGGTGAGAGTACCAGTAGCAAATTTCACTTTGCAGTCCTCGATACAGTTGCTACGAGAAAATACCGATTCAGTTCGTTCAAACCAACGAATGTGACCAACAGCTCCTTCCGTACCATTGAAGTAGAAAGGTTGGCAACTCATAAACTCTTTGTAAGTACATTTTATTGCTACAAGAGTTTCTCTTGGTCCAGTATTCCTATTTGGATTGTCAGTACTTACCAAGTTTGCAGCTTGTGCTTCCAAAGCAGCAGCAATACTATCAGCAACTAGTTGCCGGATGGCAGCCTGAGTCATAACTGGTGGTGCAGATGTTGATATTCTCTTGGGAGGCATCTATCAACATATACAAGACAACACATAATAAGAATCTATAAAATGATATAGTTATATCACAAGTTAAGGTATTATAATACAAGGACTTGTGGTCATTCTTTGATATTACATTGCAGGATATAACAGAAAATTTTGGAATCTAAGACTTCTAGAGATGAACACTCTAACAAGCATCTGACTCATTAGGTTTCTCAGGGACTGGTTCACTTCCCAGTGGTTGCGGTATGATCCATAATGAGTTATCTAAGATAGACTTATCAAAAGGATAGTCTGGTGGTGTTGTAGTTGACCTAAACGGTGATGAAGATCCTACTGATGAAGATAGAGATATTGGAATAGGTGATTCAACAGGTGTCTTAGTGTCTTTAGGTGGTGAAATCTTCTCGGGAGGAAAGAAATGTCGGGAAGTCAAACATTGGTGATAGTGATAATACTAGAGATGGAGGCAAAATAGTCGGTGGAGCAATAGAAGCTTGTGGTATTATCAGTAGCATCATATGCTTGCATGACCTTCATATATGGGTCATCATAAAAAGGTGAGAGGGCTAGTGAGGCTAAAATATCCTTAGTTAAATCATCTAAAAAGTTAGGAGAGGTGTTTCCCGGTAAGGCTAAGAAATAGTCCGGTGAAGCCGAGATATAGTTAGGAGAGTATGTAGAGGAAAACGTTTCCTCAACATCGGAATCAGATAGGATAATAATAGGTTGGGGGGAAGACATGACTATATAACAACCCAGTGGAAATAACATAAGTTATTTATATATAATATAATAGTAGTGTATTATCTGCCATGGAAATTTCTTACACATACTATTTTGGAAACTGTAGTGGCACGGAGGACTTTCTTGGATAGAAAAAGTAGTTATAGTTTAGGTTTTACCCTTGTTCTCTATAACCATGAGCTCTGATACCAATCTGTAACACCCCTATTTTTCACATATAGCAGCGGAAGCTAATCTGGGGTATTACATCATGAATCACAGTCACAATAATAGAAAATGACTCAAAAGAGATGCTTTTAAAAGCTAAGTTATCATTTATTATTTTATCAGAGTTTTACAAAAGAAGGTCCTAAAATCTACATGAAAAGCATAAAGTGTGAATGATAACAGGGTTTAGCCATCTTCAAGTCCGTGTCACTCCGTGCCATAAATTGCTCAATTACCTGGGATAAACATGCTAAAAGAGATCAACACAATGGTTGAGTGAAATTCATAGGTTTATGATAAATAGTTGAATACAAGTCATCATAGACAGTGGGTTACGTTGTTATACACCCATAAATAGTAATAATTTCAATTTCATTTACAATTATCATAGTAATAATCGAATACAAGTTATCATAAGTGGTAATAATTGCAACACATAAAATTATCATGAAAAATAGTATTATTGCCCTAAGCTTATGATATCAATACTTTAACATGGAAATCACCGTAGTGACATTGGTTGAGGAACAAATGTCCCCGTGGAAAAGTAACTTGCCAAGGTTACCCATTAAGTCAAATATAGTACGTTTGGCTACCCCATGAACGGGTATACCAACAGGAGTCGTCACCCCCAATAGATCTATCTACAATATTTGCGTTTACTCACAAGTAATTAATGGTTCACGATATGGAAATAGTGGCACTAGAAGGTACTTAAGCAATAATATATCTGGATAGCATACAGTTAGAAAAACACTTGCATTCATGGTTTAAGCATGTATCCCCCTCGCGGGTTTATAAAACATTCAAAAGATTGAAATGCGAGGCTATGAACTCACCTTAACAGGGAAATCTGATTGATGGCAAAAGTATATGAAATGAAAGTAACAGCCTCGTCACGTAACCTAAGGGTAATATGTCAAGTCTTAGTGTGATTGTTTATGTTTTCAAAACTTTATAAAGTTTAACATACATCTTACTTTGATTTATTAATTTATGGAAATATTGTATCACTGTTCGGGCTATCATAATTCAGAGGTCATGCAGTAAACGTTTGAGGAGTCAGGACACTTTAAATTCGTAAATCCAATAAACTGTCAAATGTATAACCCAAATGAAACCCTCACTCATGAAACTCCCCTAGTAACGTGATAAGTTATAGATTAAATGATAAGATTTTATCATTTTAGGTTTCTTCAAAAGCTAGCGGATGATAAATTAGGTTATATTTATAACATAATTGTTTTATAATGTTTTGATCGATGAATGATAATGACAAATGTGTCGGGCTTTAATAAAATCGAGTCTTATAAAATTCATTTTTATAAATATATAAAAAATATTACTTTTATACCCTTTAAGAATGTAAAATGGCACTATACACCCTTTGTTTATATATATTTACAAAGTTAATCCTTTTAATATAACTTTTAAAATCTTTAAACCTTTAACTTTCAAGTATGACAAAACAACATAATTTATATAAATATATTATATTTTATATCCTTATAGTTTCAAAAATGGCAATATATACCCTTGGTTTATATATATTTACAAAGTTAGTCCTTTATATATAAAGGATATATAATTTAAACCTTTAACTTTAAAACTTTGGCAAAACAGCCCCTCTTAGTTATAACTTTAGAATAATGACATTTTTGACCCCTCTAGTTATAATTTCAAAATATTTACCATATATACCCCTTGCATGGATTCGATTTGCAAAACAAGTCCAAAATTTATAATTTTGATATTTTTGAAATCCAAAAGAGTTTTGCAGCTTTTGGCATGACAAAATAAGTTATAATAAGCAACTCTAACAAATTTATAGCTTATGAGATAAGCTAATAAGCTTAAATACTTGAAACTGGTCTGTTTGGGTTCGTTTTGGGTTTAAAAGAAACCCGATGGGTTTGAAATTGTTAGGTTTGATTTAGGGCTTATAAAAATGTTACAAGAGCTTATGGGAACAACTTATAAGATCAGTTAGGAGCTTAAGCTTATTAGGGGCCTATGAAAAATGGATTTCGACTAGTTTTAGGGTTTTTTGGTACAAGTTTTGATGCGAGAATTTAAATAGGCTAGCTTAGGATTCAAGGGCTAATTTCTTAGGATTATGAAGATGACTAGGGGCTTATTAGGATGATAGCAAGCTTAATCTAGCTTGTTCATGGAATTCAAAAGAAGTTAGGGTGTGGTTTTAGTTTTAGAAGGATATCAACATGGTTTTGGTTGTATGAATGATTATAACAAGCATATATATGATCTAAGAACATAGTATGAATTTAAGGAAATGAGTTTAGGCTTACTAGAGCTTGGCAAATGGATGAAAGTGGGTCAAATGGAGCCCGAATACTATCAAGAGCTTATGATTTCACTCTTTGGCTTCTAAACTTGTCTTATACCTCCTTCTTGGCTTCCTTAGGATCTGTTATAACTTCATTTGAGAAGGACTTGAGTGTGTTTGAGTTTTTAATGAGTTTAGAAGTAGTAGAGGTCTCAACTTATATAAGGTGCAAGAACTTGGGCACCAAGGTTTACTTGGAGAGGTGGTAAGGTGAGGCGAGGTCCGATTTACCAAGGAAGTGACTAAAGAGTGAGGTGGCATACACCTTGGGCTAGAAGGTTATGAGGTGGCAGGTTTGTATGGTGATGACGAGGATGAAGGACTTGGGGAGCAAGTTTGGTGACATGGTGATGATGGAGGTGGTGACGAGTAGGTGATAAGTAGGTGATGAAGCTACTTGCAAGGTGTGGTGTGGATTCGAAGTAGTTTAGAACTAATTTAAAAGGGTGTTTAGGGGTTACGGGTTAGGGTTTAGGTTTTAGTTAGGGTTTAAGGTAGATTTGTTTTAGTGTTCAGGATTAGGGATTATGGTTAAGGGTGAACGGGTTAATTAGGGATTAGGGTTTAGTTTATGGTTTAGGTCGAGTTTAAGATTAGTGTAAATGTCATGCTTAGGAGGCTTTTAATTCGAGCTTAATTGATGGTACGGAGGTTTTAAAGAAAATGGAGGGAAATTGAAGTTAATTTAAATTTGTGCTTCAATGACTTGTATAATGTGCATTGTGATGTTGTACATTGAGCTTAAATGACTTATACCTTGATTTAGGAGGGAAAACATACTTCAAATATGGTGCATTGGAAGCTTGTAACATGTGATTAAAATGTGGTACGAAATTCTTAAGAAAAATGGAGGGAAAATGAGCTATTTTGAATATCATGCTTAATTGATTTGTACATTGTGCTTTAGAAGGTTGTAACTAGGTTTAGGAGGGAAAAGATATTCAAATGTTGTGCATTGTAACTTGTATACATGCTTTATAAACTTGAACATTTATTTTGTATGTAAATATTACGTAAAGTTAGGGTTTTGATATAAACGTTAACGGATAATGTTCATTTAGTAATAATGTCATGAAAACTACGTTAAATAGATAACGTACAATGTATAGTGGATATTAGTTTATTGACTTGACATATTAAGGCGTTTACTTGATATAAACATAGATAGAATTGGCATTGCGTGAGCTCGTTTACTTTAGAAATGTAAACTATGTTACATAATGGAATAAAGCAAAAAATTTCCCGTGAAAAAGTAGTATTTAATATAATATAAGTGGAAATTACAGTGATGAAAATTGTGGGTTGTTACACAAAGCCTTTTGAAACGCCCTCCAGAAGTTTGACGTGAATCTACCGTCACGATCACAAATGATTGAGACTGGTATTCCATGTCTCGTGACTACTTCTTTCAAGTATAGTCTTGCCAATTTGTCCACAGAGTCATTTTCCCTCATAGGTAAAAAGTATGCAGACTTAGTAAGACATTCTACAATCACCCAAATTGTATCATAACTATCTGACGTCTTAGGGAGCTTGGTGATAAAATCCATGGTGATATTGTCCCACTTCCACTGAGGAATCTCAGGTTACACCAACAAACCAGATGGTTTTTGGAGTTTAGCTTTGACCTTTAAGCATGTCAAACACTTGCTAACATAAGTGGCAATATCGGCCTTCATGTTAAGCCACCAGTATAATTTCTTCATGTCCTGGTACATCTTGTCAGAACCTGGATGAACATAATATTTTGACTTGTGAGACTCATGCATAATCAAGGTCCTCAGATCACCATAGCATAGTAACCAACTCCTGTTATTTAAACATAGAGTTCAGTCAGCACGGGGTTCTAACTTTTCCTTTGGGAGATCCTTCCTGATCATACCTCCTACATCTTTAGCTTCAAAGTTTTCTGGTTTTGCTACTTCTATCTGAGCTTCCAAAATTTGCCTGGGGAGATCCAAACTAATAGTCATAACCAATGCTCAAACCCGTAATGGCTTAATCCGTTCTTTATGGCTTAAAGCATCGGCCACTACGTTTGCTTTCCCTGGGTGATAACGAATTTCACAATCGTAATCACTAAGCAACTCCAACCAACGACGTTGCCTCATGTTCAACTCCTTTTGATCAAGAATGTGTTGTAAAGTTTTGTGGTCAGTGAACACAGTACACTTTGTTTCGTACAAATAGTGTCTCCAAACCTTTAGAGCGAACACTACTGCTCCTAACTCCAGATCATGAGCCGTATAATTCTTCTCATGGATCTTTAGTTGACGTGATGCATAAGCAATCACCTTCTCGTTTTGCATTAAGACAACACCTAATCCTTTATGCGAAGCATCGCAATAAATAATAAAGTTCTCGGCTCCTTCAGGTAAAGCCAAGATAGGTGCACTACAAAATTTCTCTTTCAATAATTGAAAAGCTTTTTCTTCCTTGTCATCCCAATCAAACTTGACCTTCTTTTGAGTAAGCTTGGTCATTGACTTGGCGATCTTCGAAAATCCTTCAATGAACCTTCGATAATAACCAGCGAGACCTAAAAATTGACGAATCTCCATTGGTGTCTTAGGAGATGCCCAATCTTTAATAGACTCGATCTTGGCGGGATCCACGTAAATGCCCTGACTATCAATCATGTGGCCGAGGAACTGTACTTTGGGAATCCAAAATTCACACTTAGAAATTTTGGCATCCAACTCCTCCTTTTTAAGCAAGTCCAAGATTAAATTCAGATGCTCTTCATGCTCCTGCTTGCTCTTTGAGTAGATCAGGATATCATCAATAAAGACAATCATGAATTTATCCAGATATGGTTTGCACACCCGATTCATGAGGTCCATAAATACAGCCGGTGCGTTCGTCAAACCAAAAGGCATAACTTGAAATTCATAATGGCCGTAATGAGTTCTGAATATGGTCTTCGGGATGTCTTCTTCACGAACTCGTAGTTGATGATAACCCGACCTCAGGTCGATCTTCAAGTAGACACTCGACCCTTGCAGCTGATCTAATAAATTGTCAATTCTTGGAAGCGGATAACAGTTCTTCACCGTTAGCTTATTCAATTCCCGGTAATCGATTCACATCTAGAATGATCCATCATTCTTCTTGACAAACAAGACCAGAGCTCCCCAAGGTGAGGAAATGGGTCTTAAAAATCCTTTGTCAGAAAGTTCCTGCAGTTTCTCTGACAATTCTTTCATCTCGGACGGAGCCAATCGATAAGGTGCCCGTGCTACCGGTGCAGCACCAGGTATCAAATCAATTTAAAATTTGTCGGGTTGGTTGAATGCCCGACAAGTCCTCGAGAAATACTTTGGGAAAGTCTCGAACAATTGGTACGTCTTTAAGTCGCTTCTCCTTCGACTTGTCTTCAGCCTTCTTTGCGGTAATATGTGCCAAAAAGACCTGACATCCTTTTAGCAAATACTTTTGAGTTTTAGTGCACGAGATGATGTTTAACCGAGACTCGTGTCTGTTGTTTCTTCCATCACCACAAAAAATTAAAATTTCATTTCTAAAGGGAACACGAACGAGTTTCTCATCACAGACGATTACGGCATGATATTTTGTTAACCAGTCCATACCAATTATGACATCAAAGCTACCGAGCTCTACAAGCATTAAATCGATGTTGAAAGGATGATTTAGAAAATTTAATGTGCAACCCCGTATAAGTGTATTAACCTTAATTATTTTACCGTCAGCTAACTCGACGTCATAACCATGATCTAGTGTAGTTGGAACGATATCAATTATAGAAATTAATAATGTAGACACGAAACTCTTATCGACACCAGTATCAAATAAAATCAAAGCATAACGGTTGTTTAGGAGTAACGTACCTGTAACGACATTGGAATTTGGGTTTATCCCTGCATGCCTACATCATAAGCCCTTGCCATAACATTACCATTCCCAACTTGATTTCCCTGATTCTTGTTTTTCAACTTTGGGTAGTCTTTCTTGTAATGCCATTGAACCCCACATTCATAGTAAGTGACAACCCACTAGGTGTTAATATTAACAGCATCACCCCTACAATCACGGGCCAGATGGCCAACTTTCTTGAATTTGTTGCACCTTGGTGCATACTACCCTTTGTGATGGTAGTTGCATTTAAGGCACAGAGGTTTAGATCCTCTATATACTTTCTTCTCACCAGGCCCAATAGTATAGGCCCTTGCCACATTATGCCTTTTAAAAGGCTGTTATTGGTTCTAGTTTTTCCTTAAAGTGTCATCAAGCTTCCTTTTGTTTTTAGCTTGACGGTCAGCAAGACTACGGATCTTATGATCCATCAGTTCAGTGGCAAACTCAATTTCATCATGCATTGTCTTTGGCTTAGAAGCCATCACACTTCCCTGAATTATGTCGGGAAGTCCACCGACATACTTCTTGACCTCATTCGATTATTCGGGAAATATTCTCGAACACATCAGTGCCAACTCTTGGAAACGTTGGTTATAGCTCCACACATCAGCACCTTTGACTTTCAGATTCCAGATTTCAATCTCTAGCTTCTTGATCTCGCCTCTTGGGAAATATTTGTCGGTCATCATCTTCTTCAATGTTTTTCATGGCATTCTGTATGTAGCATCATGACCAACAGTCTTGACGTGGGAATTCTACCACGTCAGAGCACTGCTAAGAAGAGTGCAGGTAGCAAACTTGATCTGGCACGCGATGGTGCAGTTGCTAATATGGAACACATACTCCATCTTCTCAAACCACTGAGTTAAACTAACAACTCTGTTGATCCCAATCCTTGATCGATTCCTTAGCTTGTCTAAGGTTAAATTACCTTGGATGAATCCAAAATAACTTGTTGTAGAAACTTTGTATGTATACTAAAGTGTATGCGGAATCTACACCTTAATATCTAGAAGTATAATGAATAGAACAGTAATTGTGAATGAACAAAGATATAACCAAACACTCCAATATTATTAGATCAATAATACGAGTACTTTTCATTAGTACTAGGGTTTACAACATTGAAGCTTTTCTAAATCGACTTGACAACTTTGAAAACTTGTATCTTAACTAATGCCCTAGAGCCTCCTTTTATAGACTAAGGAGTCCTAGTCTGCTTACAACATATATAAAAGATAAACATAAACTTATAGAATATTCTGATACAATTTTATATTTATCTTCTAATCTTCATCTCCTAAGCCAATCTTATCTCTTTACTGTATTTTCTTCTAACAGTAGCATTTCTTCTAAAGTTGTAATCCCAGCAACATACACTTTTTGTACCAGCAGCCACTAATAAACAATAAGCGTAGTAACTTTAGTACTAGCAGTAACTAATATTTACTAACAGTAGTAATGTGTACTAGCAGTCTTTAAAACTTTCCTACTAGCAGCACTAATACTTTGCATATATTTCTATCTTTAACTATGTGTAGTTTAAACTTCAACAAGCAGCAACAACTTAATACTAACAGTACTAGCTTATACTAACAGTAGTAACTAGCAGTAGTAACTTTATACTACCAGTACTAACTACTTAGCATAATTTTCATTATTATCACTAACAGTACTAAGTTATGCTTGACAACACTAATGTATACCTGATCAGCGGTAATCTCTAAGAATCATCTTGAAGTCTTTAAGTCCCAACAAACTCCTTCAGTACCCTTGAAATTAAGGGGTTAGCCTTTCAAGAAGTCATTGTAAGTGCACTCGTGAGCAGCTCGCTCTGTCCTTCTGCTACCAGTTCCCGAATCATGGCTGTCATCACCATTTCTACTGGTTTTGTTTGCTTCAATTTATGCCAATGCATCAGCAACTCCTTGGGCAATTAGTGCCTTAATGGTGGCATCAGTCATAGGTGCGGTGGTGGTTGTTGCGGTAGTTCTCTTTGGCGGAATTTTCTTCAAATCAAAAGAAAGCATAATACACGTTAGATTTCATACAATCATAAATGCGACATGACATATGCACAATAAATAAAAAGAGATCACATCACACCGTGAAATATACAACTGAAGTGAAATCAACATCGACATAAATAAATTGACATTCATCCATAACAATATCGATAATCATACATGATAGTTTGGTTACAATGACCAGTACAAATGAGATACAAAATGAAAATATGGTCCTAAGGCAATGCTAGCTGGGAGTTACCCATAATACTTAGCATGCCTATACAAGATAGCTAAATAATGACAAAAGATCCATACAGCCTACTAGCTGGAAGTTACCCATAAAACTTAGCAGGCTATACAGGATAGCTAACAAATGGTACAATACTAACAGCTACTACCAGCATCAGTTGGTCCATCCTGAGGTCCTGCCTCTATAGTACGTACAAGCTCTGTGAACATGTCATGCTCGTGCTGAATGTGGCTCGTCAGTCTGTCCTCATCTCTAATCCTCTACCTCTGTAGTACATCGACATCCCTCTGCAAAGCTCTAATCTAGGCCTTCATGGCCTGGCTCCTGCTCTCAGAGTGAACCCATGCCTATCGGGCAATAATAGCCTCACGCTCATAAGAAGAAGCCATCGAGCTAAAGTATCTCCTATCTTTAGTCAATAAAGAAACATGTACGTCCTCAAAACGCACCTAGAACTCACGAGTCTCTTGCCTCTAAGTAGTAACAAGATCTGTAACCCTCTCATTGACCACCCTCCCGGCGGTCATCGTTCTACTCTCAGCAGCCCAGATACTAGCATCCATAGTATCAATGAATCCATAGTCAACCCTATGGGCTAGGGTCTGTCCAGCCTGCCTAGCACCAACAACAGCTGACGAACTCTCCCCAACCTCAAACCTACCATTGGGAGTAGTGAAACGAGCTCTCTTCTGAAGCGGCATGTCCGCCTTGAGAAGATCATCTCTATGAGTAGTAGATGGTAGCAATAGGGGTGGTGATGGTATCTATGATGGATGGTGGGTAGATGGTGATGCAGCTCTCGACCAAATCCTGGCTTCTTTGTAGCCCAATGGTGCCTCAGCATAGGTAGGGCTAGTATGGGTAGGTGGTGATGGTAGTGGTAATGGTAGTGAAGGAATCTGGGGGAGTGGAGATGATAGTGGAGTAAGTGGAGATGGTGGCGGTGATGAAGGTGTAGGTGCAGAAGCAAACTCAGCGATGAGTGCCTCAGCAGCAGCTGAAATCGGTGTCTAGGGTCGAACGGATATCCTAGCCCTGTGAGATTTGGGTGATGGTGGTGTGGGTGCAGACTCGTCCGTCTCAAATGCCTCTGTATCCTCACCTGAGGAGACAGGGTCAACAGTATGTAATGTAGTGAAGTCTGCCAGAGCTAGATGCTCCTCCTCCTCCTCCACCTCCTCATCATCATCGTCATCTCCTCCGTTAGCAGGATACTCAGCGGGGTCCTCCTCGGGATCCTCCTTTGGATCCTCTTCTGGATTAGAGTTAGCAACATAGCCCGGTGATAGGGCTGTAGGTGAAGCATCATCTGGTAAAGGCTGATCATCAATAAGTGCCTCAGTGTCAGATGGTACCAAGTACTCTGGGTACTCAGGCTCAGGTACATAATCCGAAGAAAGCGGTGCCTGCTCTGGCTCCTCAGGGCCAGGCACATAGTCTGGTGAATGTGGGTGCTCTGGACCAGGCACGTAGTCTGGAGACGGTGGTGCATGTCCTGGAGACTGCGGTGCAACCTCAGGTGCCTCTAGCTCATCATCAGAAACCCACTGGAATCTCCATGGCTCAGAATCAGTATAAACTGACGTATAGGTAACTGTGGATGACGAAGACATGACTGCTGTAACAATAAAATAAACTTATATAAGTATATTATATAAGACCAGTAGTAATATATGTAATATAATATAAACACGTATATTAATCATGTAAGCATCTAGTATGACCAACTAATGCAAACAAATAATGTATGTATGTCCCGTGAAAAACTTTTGTTTGATGCAATATTTGAAAACGGTGATAGTCCAAGTAAAAACATTTGACCTGGTTCTCTATAACCTTGGCTTTAGATACCAACTTGTAGCACCCCAAAATTGGGTCGCATCGGAATAAGGGTCCAGGGCATTACTTCATAGATCAATAACACAAGATATGAGAGAACGACCTCTAAATGAGTCATTTGAAAATGATACATTGGATTTAATGAAATTGTTTGTTACAAAGCTCAAAGCTTAACTTGTTTATCCTTGAAAATGTAAAGATTTTAATACATAACAAGTATCCCCAAAATGTAATGCACACAAATCTTTATAGCAACAAGACTCCAAAATGATGACCACCAATGTATCCTTATTTTTTGTACCTTATTGACCTGAGAAAAACATGCTTTAAAACGTCAACATAAAGTTAGTGAATTCACAGGTTTAAGTAATGTATAAAGTAGGACCGCAAGATTTCAAAGTGTATGACTATTGTAACACATACAATATCACAAAATGTAATTACAATTTCCTAAGGTCATGACACTAAAGCTACAACATGTATGAATTGCAAATAAATGCCAACAATGTGCCTGTGTAGATGTTTAACCCCCAACATCCCAAATCCGACATGGTATACGTCCGTTGGTTCAATCCGTTGAACCTAGTGAGCGCTACTTACCCGAAAGGGGATGCCAAACCTAAATAGATCTATTTATAACACTCGCGCTTACACCAAGTAATTGACAGTTCATGATTCATGGGCATAGTGAGTTATAGCTGCTTAGGCAAACTCGTAATTTGTTTAAAAGTGTACTTGCATCCAAATGTAAAACAATGCATGTTTCTCACCCTAAAAGTTGTAAATCATTGTAATCATATAAAATGAGGCTATGAACTCACCTCAGTAAATGATTTGATTATATAAATCAAATATGTAAATCGCCTCGGCGAATCCGAATGCAACCTAATTATGTATAGGTCGTATGAGTGTCATGTATATAATATAAATACATCAATATATTTTTATAGAGTTACATCACCATCTAAATGTCTTTGTTTAATTTATAAACTTGAAACAATGTTTAAATTGCATTTGTTAAATAAATGTCTAAGTATTTGTATTTGAAAGATACAAATATTATCTTTGTCAAATATTTGATTATTTGTTAATAATACTTGTTTTAATATTTTTGTTATTTATATAATGATATCATATAAATAGTTTAATTGTTTCATAAAATACTTTTTATAAAAATATATTTGTCTTTATAATTTCTAATTAAATATCATACATCCAAAAATTATGAAAATCAGAAGGTTTAAGTAAAACGTCGTTTCGGACAACTTTGTAGTTTTATACTTTGGCCGAATCGGACTTGAATGTCCTCAAAATTACTGTTTTCAGTTTCTGCAGTTTTTATATATATTTCAGCTTTTATATAAAGTTAAAAAGTATATACATACTTTTTGAAAACTTTAGAAATTTATAACTTTATCATTTTAGCTCTGTTTTACGCGTTCTTTATATGTACGAAATCGTAATTAAATAATCTAACATATAAAAATGTTTAAAGAATTTATATTGTTGTGAAACAGTAGCAATTTTTATAAAAGAGTTTTTATAAAAACACTTTTTATATATTAGTTATCGTAACCTTGTAAATATCATATTTCCTTCGTTTTAATTTCGTTTTTAATGTTCCTTATATGTACGGATTTCTATTGAGATGATATATCACAAAGAAATATTCATATATTTTTATCAGTTTCGAAATAGTTGCAGTTTTATAAAACTACTTTATAAAAACACTTTTTATAGTAAATTTGTAAAATGCATAACTCCTTCGTTATAATTTTGTTTTTCATGTTCTTTACATATTTGGATTCCTCATAAGATGTACTATCCCAAAAAAATATCCATATATTTTTATCAGGTTCGAACAGTAGTAGCTTTTATAAAAATACTTTTATAAAAACACTTTTTATCGTAATCTTGTAAAAATCATAACTTTTTCGTTATAGCTTCGTTTTTCGAGTTCTTTATATGCTTTGATTCCTTATGAAATGTACTATCATAATAAAATACTTCCAAAATTTATTACACGTTCGAATTGTTACAAAATAGCAAACTGTTACGAAAATAAGTTTTATAAACTTATTTTATATACTTTCATATTTTCAAATTATTACAAGTCCTCTACTTTACTTATTAACATATCTTTCATATATATTAAGTCCTCTAATTATTGTCCATGATTATCCAATGAAATGTCCTCATAATCTTTTATTTATAAACTTTTATAAATAAACTTTCAATGATTTAATTTATAAACCAAATCTATAAATTAACTAACACTTATATAAAGTGTTTCCTTGTGTTCTACCATATTTTTAACATCATCTAAACATGTGAAAAATATAATTCGAATTCATGAACATGTCCATTTGTTTTATAAACTCATAAAATAATTAGAGTTAATTGCATAAATGGTCCCTATGGTTTGTCGGGTTTAACGAAAATGGTCTCTACACTTTTTTTTCCCCAGATCCTCTCCTTGTGGTTTTGACCCGTATCGGGTTTGGTCCCTTGACCAATAACTCTGTTAGTTGACTGTTAACTTAAAGGGTATTCTGGTCTTTTCACGTATCCCTCTCTTATAAAAGATTAAAACCCACTCACTCATCTCTCCCCTACTCCATTTCTCTGCACTCTTCTTTCTTCTTCTTCATATCTTTATGACATAAAACATTAAAACCACCACCATGCACTATCATTTGAAAAGCATCACCACCCAAAAAATGCTACCCAAAGCAAAAGTAAGAGGGACGAAGAATAATGACAGACTCGATCAATAAACCAACACAGCCTTCTCATTTCAACAACATTAAACCCATGTCTAAATCCTAAACCCATCGTCACATATCACCATCAACAATCTAATATCTAATCCTATCCCATCTCCATACGACCATCATGAGTTGAACTTAAATGATAAACTCAAGGATCTCAGATATTATTTTATGTGTATAACAAGATAATTTCAGACCTTATAAGATCCAAACACATAAAATATATTTCATCACAGATCTGTGAAGGTAAACCCTCTTTGATATACGAAATTAAAGATTGACTAATAATACTTATGTAATAACCAACCTTTGTTTCGATTGTAACACAAATCAAACATAAGACACACAACCTACATGATACCCCATTCATAAGATCTTGACACAAATTTGATTCGAAATGATGTATCAGCGTTTGTGATTTGAGGTTGAGATGTAATGAATGACAATCAAATATAGTGATGAGCTCTGGTTTATGGATGGGGTGTTTCATTTGATTCGAAATGATGCGTTTCATTTCTTTGAAGTGATAAGATGATTTGGGTGTGTTTGTGTTTGAAGTGATAAGATAAATGTGTTTATGGTGGTGGTTAAATTATTGTATTATTATTATTATTAATTATTATTATTATTATTATTGTCAATTATTAATATAAATCTTTTTTTAATTAATTTTAATTATTTTATAATTATTATTATTATTATTATTATTATTATAAACTTTTATTATTATTATTATTATTATTAAGAATAATAATAAAAATAAATAATAGTAATAGTTTGAGGGTAATTTTGTCATTTCAAGTCTTAAAACTTGCATTTAACAGTCAAACCAACGAAATAATTGGTCAAGGGACCAAACCTGATACGAGTCAAAACCACAGGGAGAGGATCCGGGAAAAAAAGTTTAAGGACTATTTTTGTTAACCCGACACACCACAGGGACTATTTATGCAATTAACTCTAACCTAGATGATGAAGAACAATATAAAAAATATATATAAACATGTAAATGTAGTATTAGACAAGATTAGGGTTATGTTTAGACCTCAAGAGAGTGGATAAAGATGTATACAAAATCTAACCCAAGTATTTAATACCAAATACTTTCAAGAAAACCCTAGTTTCTTTTATAAAAACCCTAACTTCCTTCTTGTATAAACCCTTTATAAATAACCAACCAAGCTTCCAAAATACTTTGAATGACCTTAGATATCGCTAATAACAACCCTTGAATACTTAAATCTTTGAAAAATCAAAAACTAAGAAGTGTTTTGTGTTGTGGTTTGTAGCCGTGAGTTGAGTAAACAATGAGAGGGAATATGTTTGAGTTTTTGCTTGTAAGTGTTAAGCGTGAGAGTTTATTACTTTATGGTCCTTATTTATAGCATGAGAACTTGTATATTACCATTTCACAACACCATGAAATGGATTCAAAGGGTACATGGTTTTAGACTAGTTTAGGGTAAGGGTTTTAGGTTTAAATAATGCTAGGGTGTAAGTAAAAGCAAGGTGTGTTGTAAGAAGGCATGGACTTGTAAGAATGAGATGTGATTTGAGCTTCAAGCATGCACATTTGGTCTTATTCTTTCCCTTGAAATCGGCTGAGTAATGTGCATGCCAAGGGGACATGATTTGGCTTGGTTAACTCATGGATGAAGCTTGTGAAAACCCCTTGGTTTATAGTTAATATTGTTTAAGTGTGAGTGGGATAAGTTTGATTTAATTTGAAATGAGATTGTATGTGTTTATACATATATTCGGCTAACATGCATGTATAAATAAGTTTGTAATATATTTTTAGATATTGGGTGTAATGGTGGGTATTTGTTGAAGTATAGATGGGTTTATGTGTTTACATGCATGCATGGATGTCCAAAACGCGAACCGGATGCGTTTTACGTAAAGTATAAAAATAAAACTTGAAAAGTTATAAATAATCTTCCTAATAATATTATAACACTTATTGAACGTAAACTTTTATTTGTTTGGTGCCCGTTTACATTGAATGTTGATTTTTAGTTTACGCAATTTAACTAAACGATTTAAATAAAAAGTAAACGCGTAAAAGTCAAAAAGTAAATAATTGAATGTATTGAGTCGTAAAATGACCTAAAATAACGGATTTTCACACCAAACACTCCATATCCATGTTTACATCATTCCAAACAAGTAAAACACAACTACTCCATATCTAAATTAATCATTAACCAAGATTCAACATGATATAAAGAGTTCAACATCATGAAAGTAACAGAAATATACCCAAAGTAAGATTACAATAGGTGATGGTGAAGGATTAGAGCATCCTACAAGCCTCCAATCAACCGTACGTTTCCTACCAAACCGGAAAATTATACCCAACACCTTCCTTGATGTTCTTGAGTGATCTTCTAAGATTGGAAGAGGTTGTGTGGTCTTTTGGGAGAGAAATATGTGTGGAAATTCGTCCTTGGGTGAAGGGGTGAGTTTTTCATTATGAAAACTAAGCCAAATGGCCTTTATTTATACTAGAAAGCAACCTTGGCCACCAAGCATAAGTCTTGGGCACAAAGTATCATAAAACAGCTGTAATATGAGTTAATATAGAGACATGATCGGACTTTGGAAGTTAGAGCACTTAAATGGGTGTATTAATGAAATCTTGGAGAAGTCAGTGAAGCCTAGCCTGGCGGCTAGATTTTGTGTCGGGCGGCTCGTTTGCATCATCCAGCCTGGGCTGCTGGATGAAAATTTCAGCATACACATTTTATTTTTTTCTTCGTTTAAGCTTCTCGATTGCTTGGAATTCAACCGTGAGTCTTTATACTCGAACATAACTTCATTTAAGCTTTATCTTGGGCCTTGGAAGCTTGTATGGTTGACTCTTTTGCTCTTGAAAAGCTTCCCGAACTTGGTCTTTATGAGGGATTCTTCGTACTTGTATAAAACTTGATTTATTCTTCGTTTCTTCGTCTTTTTCTTGCTTTTCCTGTACTTGGCTACAAATATACTTGCAAACACATTTTGATACAATTAAGTAACAAAACCATAGATAAATAGCCAAATAACTTATACAAAAGTACAGATAACGCGACTAAAAATGTACTTAATTTGAGCATTATCAAATCCTCTCACACTTAAACTTTGCTTGCCCTCAAGCAAATCTAAGAAAAGAAATAAAAAAGAAAATACCTAAATGAAAAAAAATACATTTTTTTTGAAAATATCGAATATTTTTGTTTTTTATAAATAAGCGCAAAAGACGCAAACACTCCCACACTTAGGGTATGTTTGGTAAAGGGCTTATAGGGGCTTATTGGGGCTTGGGCTTTTAAAATAAGTCGGCTTATAAAATAAGCCCCGTTTGTCACGTGGGCTTATGAAGTCATAAGCCTCTATAAGCCCCAGCCCCATAAAAGGGGCTAAAAACTTTAGCACGGGGCTTATGAACCATAAATTACATATTTACCCACAAAAATATCTAATATATATACAATAAAACTCATTTAATTATGTCCTTTTTAGTAATTTTGCAACAATAAGCCCCAGCCCCAGCCCATTTGCTAAACAAGTTTACAAAAATACAAATTTTAATTTCGGCTTATAATATAAGCCCTAGCCCCAGCTCCAGCCCCAGCCTCAGCCCCAGCTCCAGCCCAAGCCCATTTCGCCAAACATACCCTTAAGAGTTTGCTTGTCCTCAAGAAAATTAAAGAAAAAATAAATCCACATGGTGCACAAACATAATTAGAAAAATGCGATGCAAATCTACCAAGTACTAGTATGAGATAAGATCTATCGTTTTAAGCTTTTGGTGAAAAACTAAGATGTTTGACAATACCTAAAGGTTTTCTTGCTTGATTAAAATTTCTAAGCACCTCATGAAAAAAGAATAAAGTATAATTCACTCAACACTCATTTATTTATTTAGTGGTGGAGTATATAAGAGAAATCACACTCATAGCTCAGCCGTGACTAAATTTATTACCATATGCTTGTACAAGAAACAAAACTCCATCGACGTGGCGTAAGCACCAAGTGTAAACATCTAAAGAGGTCTTTTATTTGGGTTGTAACGTTAGGCTTCGGGTTAGTAACGGGTGTGGATAGGCATGGGGTGTTTTTTGTAAGGGTTAACAAGAACATATAATACATGATTCAAAAGTCTAAGTCCTAATGTTGCTAGTTACCGAACAAACCACAATCCCGTAAATGATTATAGTTATAGATTTATTCCTCCTTCCCATATCGATCACCATATAAGTATATCACGTCTTAGCACATTGGCTAATTGATATCTTAAATACTTCATCTTCCTTCATCTTTATAAGTATAACACATTGGTTATAATTGTCATCACTTTTTTTACTTTTTTTGATGACTTATTCTTTTTTTCTTTTTTAATTTCTTTTTCATCCTCTTTTTTCACTTTTTTTTCTTCATACATCACATCTCCCCCACACTTCGCATAAACATACACCACAAAAAATACATAAATGAAGCGGGCCCTCTCCATCTTTGTCGGAATGGCACACACAAGCGGCGAAGTGTGGCATAACTATCAATCATCAAAAACAGTCCATCATACTAAGCAGCTAGCAACCCACCATTTAGACTTTGACAAAGGGTTAGGCTAAGGTTTAAAGTGTAATTTTTTTTTGCTTTTTTCTTTTTTAGTGGATGTTAGCCTTACTTTTTAGTGAAGCTGGCGTCTTACACGTGAATTGAAATAGCTATAGAGCAACTGTCAAACACAAGGACTATTATTGTATATGTGTTATAGTTAGCTTTAGTATAGGCTATAAATACCCCCCCCCCTCCATGTCTCTTCATGGGGGGTTGGTGGAAGTTCATTTCTTGTTTCTCTTTCTCTTTCTAATCTAATAAACTACAAGTTCTCTTTCACCCTCTCTCTACTTTCTCGCACTAGAACACCATGGTTTATCTTATGTTCTTTGATCATCCCCGTCCCCCCAAATAGGTGAATCACTAGTGTTACAATTGGTATCAAGAGCTAACCGGGGGTGTTTTGTATTCGTGTTTGTTGCTTCGTGAAATCAGCTTATTTAGAGCTTATCATAACTTATTTTCGTGGCTTATATGGCTGAAAAAAGCCACGGGTTTGTTTGTTGTGTGTTGTGAGTTTGATTATGTTGTATAACAGTTTATAACTTGTTTTGTTGAGTTTTTTTGGTCCAATCATTTTCCAAAACTCACCAAAATCCAGATCTGGTATGTCCTTTTTAACAGCTTCTTTTTGAGCTTTTTATAAGCTTATATGACCTTCAGCTTATTATAGGCTTATTACAGCTTATATCATGGCTTATGGGCTTGTTGGTTTCGTGTTTTTTTTGGGCTTATTTTTGTTCTTAACAGCGGTTTGGGGAAGGTAGAAAAACCCAGATCTGGAATTTCAAGAAAAAGTATGAAAGTACAAGTAGCGGTTTGATGTAAACCACCACCACTGTGCCAGCGGTTTAGCCACAGCGGTTTGGTGGTAGTGGTTTGGTGAACAGGTCACGGCGGTTTATATTTTTCAATGGCTTATCTAAACAAACCGCTGCCCGTTTGACTAGTCAACGGCGGTTTGGTGGAAGTGGTATTCGATAGCGGTTTGGTATAAACCACCGCGACGGCGGTTTGGTATAAACCACCACGATGGCGGTTTGGTATAATTTTCTCGACGGTTTGATACCCATAACGGTTTGGTAAAAACTGTGTCAACAACGGTTTAGTAAACACAACCTAAACCGAGTCAACTCGGTATTTACCGAGTTGACCCAGGTCAACTCACTGAGTCACGTGCCGTGTCAAGACCAAATGAAAATGACAAAGACTCAATTAGTAAGACTAGACCAATTCAAACACAACAACAGATTCACAATCATCAAACCAACATGAATTACAAACCCACATCAATTACAATCAGCCTCAATACAAATCTATGTCTATACCCTATAATCCCTTCATCACAATATCAACACCAACAAATCCAAGACTAATCCTAAATGCTATTGTCACAAAATACAACATCTCTTCCAACTCCCATCAAGACACGAACTTAAATACAAAGAATGATCCCAGTTTGTTTCGTGTTATTTCAAACCGTTACAGATTTTAACACGTTTACATCATTGATCTGTGACAAGTTCATCTTGTCTTTCAATATTCGAAAATCAAGATTGAATGATAACAAGTGTGTTTCATTCGATCTTTGTTTCGATTACAAGACACACAATCAAGAAAAGAATTGCAAAGACCTACCCGAGACCCCACTGTAGAGATCTAGAAGTCGTTCATGACAAGACGATGAAAAGGGGTGTTCTTTATTTGTGTTCTTCGTCGGTGTGTACAACAGAGATGTATCTCGTAGTTGTGTACAACTGATTTGGGGCTGATTTATCTTGTTTGTGGGATTTCTTTTGTGTTCCTGATGCGTAAATTGTTTTAAATAATTAAATGCCAAGTTTTAAATTTATAAAACTCGTCTACCGGTACACGCACTAACGGGCAGAGAACCCGGTCCTATATAGTGCAGTAGTTTGGTAAATCTGAGGTCGTCCCAAGAGCTAAGATTTACTAGTTCTAATTTGATTATGTCACATTTGAAAATGGTTTTAATTTGAATTTAATAACTACAGAAAAGTAAATGCAGTAAAGTAAAGTGATAGAAGAATTCAAAGAGAAAAGCGTGCTAACCTAACCATTTCATTACTAATGCTATGATTACATTTTCCTGTGCAATGTTCAATTATAAGTTCCATTAGTGGTTCTAATATCGACAAACCCAAATTGGCATTTAAGGTCTATCCTATACTCACTCTGTGATCCCACACTCCCCTACAATCACACGAGCAAGGCATCCAAGTTTGTAGTGGTTATTCCCCAACTATCATTAAGACCAATCTATAATCTAAACCGATTATCAATCCTCTCTGAAAGAGTTCCTGTGCTTTTTAAGTATTTAATATGGCAAAGGCGGTAATGTGGTAAATTCCTACACTAGGGATAGGTGCCAAGCTACCCTAGTACCCCGCTAATCCCAGGTTCAAAAGGGTAAGTCTAATAACATGATTAACAAGATCTAAGCCACCCTCTATACTACCAAAACACAGGGATTAATGAAAGGCTAGAAGGATATCTAATAGAACCATAATTGAATAAGAAACAATAATCATATCAATAGCAATTACATGGTTAGGCCAGCACTAAGAGTGCTTAGCCGCTCCTCGTAACAGTAATGCAAGAATTAATGAAAGTAAACATGGATTGAATCATCATTGTTCTTATAGTGAATGTTATGAACGATTAAATACAAGAAATGTGTAAAGTCACTTCTCCCTTGGACCTTCTGGTGAAATGCTTCGGACCTTGGGGGCTTGGTTCACCCCTTGGGACTGTGTTGTGAGTTGTGGAAGTGAGTGATGATGAATGAGCCGGATGAGGGCTCTATTTATATATTTCGAAATAGTTACGGCGTAACCCTTATGAGACGTTACGCCGTAACCTTGCTACGTAGGCTTCTAATCTTCTAGGCTAAAATGATGTTACGGCGTAACCTTGTCGCCTAGGTTACGCCGTAACGGTGACTCAGATAAATCATCTTCTATGAATTTTGAATGTTACGACGTAAAGTAGGAGAGGCCTTACGCCGTAAAGGCTATGATGACTCATTTCTTCTTTAAAATATGTTACGGCGTAATCCTTCGGGGATGTTACGCCGTAACAAGCCTTGAACTCTTTGCTTTAGTGCATTTCATGTCCAAATCCCACGTCTTTTGCTAAAATGCTCACTTGGTCCCTGAAAACTTAAATACAAATAATTAAGTAACGTTTTCAGACATTTATAACATATTTATAAGCATTTTCATAGGGAATTTGATATTAAAATGTATTAACTATTTGATGTTATCAAATATCCCCCACTTGACTTCTATTTTCCCTCAAGTAGAACCGTTTAGAATAATTCATAAAAAGATTTCCCCAATTTAACTCGGAGAAATGAATTTATAAGTTACTTATGCTAGAAAATACCAGAGCCGAACACCTCACGAAAAGGGGATCGAAAACAATCAACACTCATTACTAATCTAAGTGTTTCATTTCTGGGTGATCACTCAATTACACAGTCATAGCATATATTCTATCATAAGCTTGGAAAGTACACATGTCTCCACCAACTAGAATTAGGGTCTAAACAGTCTCAAAGGCAACATGGGTGACATACAGGTTTAAGGGTGAATCATCCTGCAGTCCTTTTCCAAAAGCGTTACACCAACAAGGGCGACAAAATCACATATACACATTCATAACGATGGAATAGACATACATGATTGCAATCAAATCCCTCATTCGAGCAAAACCAATGGTCAGGATGTAGAACGATATAGGGTAGGATAAGACACAACATGCATAATAATTGTTGTTAAATAAAAACACGAAACAAATAGTCTAAAGTAATCTAAGGTTGTCATAACTAGCTATTGTCTATCCATAAGTCCAAGAGTCTAAGTCCGAAAATCTGATCTTCAATAATGGGCTACTAGCTCCATTCTTCATAATCATTAAGATGGCTTATAGTTGCACCATCTTTACATTTTTAGCACATGGATGGCTTATATTTGCACCATCCTTTTTTAAATATACAAATGCTACAGGAGTTTATATATTTTTATTATTGCCCCTGCAGCGTTTGACATAATACATACGTCCCCCCACTTGAGATGAACAATATCAAAAGTGATGATATATGGGGGTCTTTATAGATCATTAATGATTGGTCTTCCGCGAATGCGTAAAATTTTCGTACCCATTTCCCCGAACCATGGACTTAAGTAGCCAGAGATTTCAACACGAAGAATAATAAAGACTACAGGGAAGGCTAAGGCGAAATGGTGTAACGAAACATATAGGGTTTAAACAGGGATTGGCTTAACAAGGTGATCTAGGGGTATTTTGCACTAACATTGAGTGCAACAAAGGGTTTTACACGGGGAGGTCGACAAGTCAGTGTGACAAGTCGATAAACACACACACATATAGGCTTTTTGGGTGATTTCCTAAGACATTGCCTTCTTGAACCGTCTATTCCAACTAACCCATTAGGTCTTGACAAGATGCACATGCAAAGTTCTAAAGTCTACAATACTACCGGCACGCTCATATATTTGGTGGATTTGTGTATAATAGATGAAAATGGACGAATAGGCTTAACCTCACAAATTTAATTACATGATAATAGTGTGCTCGACAAAGATTAATTCTAGTTCAGTAAGAAAAATATGTCAAAAATTTTAAAATTGGCACCATTTTTCAAAGAAAAATAGAAAATCGAAGGCAAATATAGGTCAAGTGGTAATTCTACTCCCATCCCCCTACATGGTTTGTAAAATGTCCCTATTGTAGATTTAAGTAAATGAAATAAATTGGAATAAGAATAGAATTAAAACAAAAGACTCCCCTGAGTGTTGTTCTCTCCTTCGAGTGATGACTATAAGAGATGAATTCTTGCAAAGCGTCTATAGAACAACCTCGTTTCCCCTGAAATCACTAATAAAAACAGAGAATTGAATGCGTTCGTAGATAAATATACACTAAAAATCTAACTCACGTTTTATGTAAAGAATCACGGCGTTGATTTAGCATTATGCACATGTGCCTGTTTAACCACTTGGTGGCCCAAGTGGACGAGTGAAGTCTCGTGGGGGTTTCCAGAGAACATACCCACAAAGTTCATTTACTTATACATGGTTTTGAAAAGGTTTTAAACTGATATAAGAAAGGGATTACGGCGTAATCATGGGATTGGTTACGCCGTAATCATGTAGTTTGAAAATTTTGAAAATTGAATAATAAGGTTACGACGTAACTAATGCACGGCTTTACGCCGTAATGATATCTGTTCTCACGCGTAACCATTGGTTACGCTCCCAGCAGTACCTTCTTTTATTCCACATGAAAACTGAGTCGAGGAGACTCGGAATTCACCTTCCTTATAAGATTAAGTACACTGCCACAAAATAGAAAAGAGAACAACAAAAAACCAACTAAATTCGAAATCCTATATGATTTCATTAGAATTAAAAGGGTTGTCTCTGACATAGCACTTTTGTTTATACGAGTCTTTAAGTTAGACCTCATCACTAACTCTAACGTTTCTCCTAGTAGTTTCCTTTTCATCATCTATTTCCTGATCATTCCTTTGAATCATAGAAACCGTTTAACTATCGTTCCTATAGGTCTGGCATCATCTAAATGTTTAGTAATACGCTATGAACTCTTTGTATTTTTAAAAGAGTATCGTTTGGACTTCATAAGTCGTGTCACTCTTGACAATAAGATGGTGCGTAGCAGGTCTTCTCTATGCTACTTTCCCACTGCTTCTTCTTCCTTAAACGCCTTCATCCTGAAACCTTTCCATTTCTTGCCCATAATATATCAGGGCATTTACTTTTTCATACTACCCTCTAGAATATATTCATTTTCAACGGTTCATTATTCAGTGTCAACTTTTTCTCTTGTATACATCAAATATTACTGAGTATGGGTCATCCGTGTTTACTCCGAAGTCAACTGTATTAAAATTTAAGTTTGCGTTTTACCTTCCTTGAATAACAATTTCAAACTTAAATAGCTTCACTATATTTATTTGTTGCGCCTTGCTGTATGACTTAATTTTTACCCAAAATGAAATCTACCTAAGACCGTCGGTTTTTTAAGTTGTGTCTGGAAAGATCGTAAAGAAGTAGTTGTTATGCGCTTGCAAAGTGTTTTGTGGCGCTATCACTTTCAGTTCCCCATGAGGCAATGTCTAGGTAGCGGGTATTAATGTGATGTATACGGTCAGCATACTTTGTGTGCTTTTCGAGAAGTATTGTTAAATGTCATAATTCTGCCTATCCCTTATCGTCTACCCACTCGCAGTATCGTCGTTTACAGGAGTTCACTCGTCAATATTCCTGTTCCCGCATACTTACTTTAAGGAAGTCGCAGATGTATCATCCCAATTCCCCCCCCCCCCAACATATTATCTTCTGATCTCAAAAACATAATCCTCTCCTTGAGATCTCCTATTTCCTCTTTTCCATAAATAGCATCATATCCACTACCGAAAATGCTTAATCGGATTGCTAGTAGGCCACCTTCCGGAATCCTTTTCCACAATCTTACCGTTACAGAACAGGTTGAAACATGTCCACTCTTGATACTACATTTTCTAAGAGATGGCTTCCTACTTCATCCTCTTGACTACCTTCAAGTTCCCGCATATCGTCACTTGAATCAACAATGTCTATGCTTACATCGCTACAGGGATGGGTACTTTGCTTAAAAAACAAGCACGCAGGGGAATCATATAACACCCCTAAATTTACTCGCAGCGGAACCAACTATTTGGGTGTTAAGTAATAGTACAATAGTCACAAGATGTAAAGAACGACTCGAAGAGACGTTTTAAAAACAAGCAAACATTTCCATTCCTTGGTTTCAGAGTTCAAATCTGTAGTCCCAAAGCATCGTTACCATAATATTATACAAGTTTGACATAACAAACTAAAACAAGTTTTCATTTAAGGAATGGATTTTATAATGATGAACAAAAGTTTAGCGCGAATCCTTCTCTTGAGCCTCCAAGCCTTTAGCCTTGATTACCTGAGATAAAACATGCTAAAAAGTCAACGAAACGTTGAGTGAATTCATAGGTTTTATGAGTGATAAAGAGTTGAACACAAGCATTATAATATTCATAAGCATCATATAGACTTGTGGGCCAGACAAGCTATTAACCAACAGTTGCATTGAGCTCGTGCCACCGATCCCATTTCGCATAATTAAGATAATCATAATCATATACCAATAATATTCATCATTTGCCCCCAAGGTTAGGTATTACGTCATATACCTACTAAAAATCTCGACACATCCGTACATTGGGACTGCTCACAAACGGATCCAAAGCCCAAAAACCGAACCGGGCTGCTTAACCCATAGCGCTATTTATTGTGCAAGCGGCTACCCATCATAGGTAGTTGACGGCTCACGATTGGGGTCCTTTGACGTAAAGCTACTCAAGCAACATACCACATATAATCGGGTCCAAGCATACAAGAAAACTACTTGTGTTCATTTTAGAAAACTAGCATGTATCTCCCTCGCGGGGTTTAAGAAAAATATTTGAAAAGCGAGGCTATGAACTCACCTTGATCGAAGCCGATGATCAAATAATCGAAACAATCCACTGAAAATCAACGAACACGGTCACGACCGATAACTTACGTCGCTCGATTACTATGCTGAAAAGTATAATCAACGATGCATTCATCGTGTCGGTAAAATATGTATCTTATATATATAAACATATACATGTGATGAGAAATCCACTTGCGCGATCTAAATCCTATAACCCCACTTCATTGAGTTATAATTATTCCTCACGTTTTATCTTACGTGACCTTAATTGAAAACTTTATATGTTCGATAACTTTCTATTTTTAGAAAGTTACTATTTTTGGTAAGTTTAAACGTCTAAATATATTTTTAATACTTATCATTTTATTTATATTCATGTACTTAGTTAAAAATTATATAAGTCTTATATGACCCGTTGACTTTTTAAAGTCAACATTTGACTTCCTTTGACTTTTATACTTATATTTATTTTTACCCAAATCTGACCCGCGCCAATCGACCCTCTAAATCACATTTTCACGACTCGGAGTAAAAAGAGAATTTATGCGAAACGATATTCCGGACAACTTTTTAGTTTTAGACGAGACCCGAAACTCGACAGGAAATGACCAAAATGCCCTTTTTCAATTCTGTTGTAACTTGTATTTTCAATAAAAACGCAGCAGTTTGACCATCGGTTTTGACCCGCTATATCACGTTTTCGTGGCTTTGACCAAAAAGAGATTTTATGTAAAACGTTATTCCGGACAACTTTCGTGTTTCGCCGGAAGGCTGAAACGGGCTCGAAAGTGCTCAAAACGCTCGTTGAAAATCTGGACAGAATGTATATTTCCCAAAATAGCTGTTGGGGATTATTAAGTTTTTCAAAACTTGTTTTCGCCGTAACTTCTTCGTTATTTGGAGTTACGGGACGTTCAAATTACCGAAACCTTCGTAAAAATAAGCTCTTTCATATTCTTAAATCAAAAATCAGTTTTCATAAATTTTCGGACCTCGTTTTCCGTGTCAAAGTTTCTGCTCGTTTTTATACTTTTCAAAACACATCAAAACCTCATTTTTAAGCTTCTATTCCAACTATAATATGTCTAATATGACATATAAACAATACATGATCAAATCAATCGACCCATAATACGATCTAACCTATTCACGCAAGATTTCCCCAAATTCATCACATGCATTCACGAAACAATCGAATCAAGAAAATAACAAAATGAACATAAAAGAATGCTTACAAAGCTCACAAGAGCTAGATCGGACTCGACTTGTTCCTCCCTTGTCCTAGCCGAACTCGAACCATATCCCAAAACCAAAAACCGAACATTTTTCAATTGAACCGAGCTTGAAATATTAATTATCCATCCAAGAACAACCCACTTACCAAACGAAAACACTCGAATCTAACTCGAACTCTAACTAGCAAAATACCCATTGCATGTCGTATATTTTTAGTGGAAAACGTAGAAAATAACGAGGGGATTCGGAAAATATAAGTTGTTCGGGTTGCATGTAATTTTTCCGGCGACCACGGCGGTTTCCGGCGGCGGTGACCGGCGGCCGACGGCGACGGTGGCGGTTTCCGGTGACCGGAAAAGTTTTCCGGTGGTGGTGGTGGAGCTAGAGAGAAAGTGTGTGTGTTTTGTGTTATAAAATGAAAGAAATGGAAGTAAATTCCATTTATATAGTTCCTTATTTTGAGCTTTTGACAAAAATAGTCCTCCCCTCCTTTTATCTTTATATTTTTGACACATAATACTTTTACTTAATGTAAAAAAAAAACGACAACCATGGCTCAGGATTTCACTTCTGAAATTATTTTTATTTTCCGTCACGCTTAATTTAGTTTAAAACATTTAATAAAACGTGTACACTCTAAAACGCGAGTTCGGCTCAAGGCAAGGAACAAAATGACGACATTCATAAAAATAATAAATTTACGATCTTAAAAATAATAACGAGTCTCGTCGTACATTTTTTTTTACGATGCTCGAAACGGTTCACGAATGCGCGGTCAAACGTCGACTCGTGAAACGTCAAAAATAAAAATTATCAAAATTTCTCAAAATTATTCGAAATAAAATACGAAAATATTTATTCTTGACAATTAAAAATATTAAATATTGACGTTCGTTGATTTCTCGAACGATAAAGTGGATAATTTAAATTGTACGATTCGTGAAAGTTTTAAAATGGACGATTTTAATAAAAATCGATTAAGATAATAAAATGAATTATTTAAAATTTAGAAATTAATTATAATTTCAAATTAAGTAGTGACCTTAAATACTGGGAATTTTTAAAGATAAAAATAAAGACGGTTACACTTAAACGGATAAACTGCCTAAATCGGCTTAGGATGAACAAGAACGAGAAATTGCGAATTGCGTAAACTGTAAAACACAAAAGTTACTTTACAAGAAAAATGCAAACGAAATATGAATTAAATATGGACATTAAAAGACAGATTGTCGCATTCTATCACCGTTAAGAAAAATCCGTCCCGGATTTTACATTGCTTTAAAACTAGGCTTAGGCACTTTCTTTATTATGAAAACGTAAGGTTCATTCGGTTATGGTGTTAAAATGTTAGAATACCTTTAAAATGATGCAATATGATTATATGGATTTATCAAGGTTTTGGTGATTCAAAAACAAAACCACTAATAGGGAGAATTTTATACTATTCTTTCTTGATAAAAATGGTGTTCATATTAAAGGTAAAATAAGTTCAAGAATCATTTTTTTTTTGTTGTTTTGAATTTTTTTGGGTTGAATGCATGTATAAAAACTTGTTGAAACTCGGGTTTACGATTGTGATCGTAGAAGGTCTATTTTCTAATCTTTAGGAATTATTTGTTGAAACGAAGTTTAAATCGGTCATATCATTAAGGCGAGATTAAAATATGATGTATAAAACAGGTAATTTGAAAGATAGGGCATGGTGTCATTCTAAATATTAGTTATGGTTTTCACAAAAGAGGGTGGTTAGAATCGACTCTTTAACTTGAGAAGGTCATTTTGGTAATTTAAACACTTGTGAAATATTTGTAAAATTTTCATAAAGATTCATAAAAATTTTATACAAGCCCATGGAGGTGCTTAATGCATTTTGTGCTCGGGGTTTTGACAAAGTAACAAGATAGCAACGAAGATAGAACAAGTGATAGTAATCACCTAATGTGTAAGCAATGGTATGAGGGAACGAATTGAATGTCGTGAGGGTCCTTAAAGGAAAGGATAGAATATAAGTGTTGGCGATAAGACAATAGGAAACAAGGAACTTATCAAGTCGTCAATTCGTAAGACGGTCACGGTCAGCACATTAAGTTCGCGGCGGTCGATACACAACCGAAAAAGAAAATCCATACAACAATTCTCGAATAAAAGGAAGTAAGAGACAAAGTTAGTAATTGAAGAGCGAAGTCAACGTGTGGTCCACACGAACGAATTTCGAGTCAAAAGAAAGGCGAACATCATAACGGATATACGTAAACCCATTCTTTCATAATTCATTATTCACATTCGGAGGCATCTCGGAGATCTACCAACGTTACTCAAAGAAGGTGGGTCGAGAAGAAAGCATAGAAACGTCAGAACCTCTAAGTCCGGTATCAATGGCCGATAATTAGACGAGCGGTCTAAAGAATTTCCATCATGGAGAGAAATGAAAGGAAAATTAGAACGACGGTTGTTAAGTCAGAACGTACCCGCATATGGAGAATTCGTTCGAGAAAAGATAAGGGTACATATGCGGATGCCCCCAATTTGTACTACTTGCATACCACACAAAAATCTTGTTTTTCAGAACTACGGGTAAAAAGTTGATCTTTATCAAGATCTTAAGGTGACTACTATTCAGCCTTGCATGGCTCCTTCTAAATTATACATAGGTGCACGGCTATGTATAATTTAGGAATAGCAATGCAATGCTCAGTTTCGTCAAACTAGTGTTATGTTTCTTATATTTAAATGTATAAACCATACTATTTTTAAGATAGAACTCAAAATAATTTTTGAAACTGTTAATAATGTGGAAGTAAAGTAATTTGCTATTATTATTATTATTATTATTATTATTATTATTATTATATATATATATATATATATATTAGGCGATAACAAATATTTTGTAAGACCCAAGTAAAATGACTCGTAAAATAATAGCAAATTAAATTTATAAGGTGACATTACAATGACTTATAAAATAGCAAGTGGTTTGCATGAGAGTGGTGAAGAGTAGTTTATGAAGCAATCGGTGAAATGGTTACAAGATGATAGGGTTTCAAAGGGTTTAGCTAGAATCGTCATGAGGTACATGATATCGATGGCGATAGAGGATATGAAGACAAGAGATTATAACCGAAACCAAAAGCGATGGTGCGCAATTAGGAAAAAGGAAGATTAAATAAAATGACACATAAGTCACATATATATAAAAGGATAATGGAATCCAAATGTGTGTATCTCCTAAGTTATTTGACAATGCCTTTGAGAAAGTATACTATTTTTAGAAAGTTACTATTTTTGGAACGCTTGGATATTCGACGATGTTTGTATTGCCTAATAAAATATTAAGTTTCCCGCTAATACCGACGCACCTAATATTTATATACTTACCTTTGTTTCCACGTTATGCTTACATATATAGAGTTTCCGAATTTAGACTTACTATTTTTAAACGTGACTGGACGTACTCAATAATTTATTAATCATCTAATAATATTCGTTAACGTTTTGCAAACTCAAACGGACACTAAAACGCTCAAAACCCTACTTTTTAACAAAATTCAGCAACTACTCAAATTTTTCCAAAATGATAATTCGCTAACTTTCACTCCCAATGTTTTCCTATCGTCTAGTATTTTTAGACTAAAACTCGCGACTTTTTGTAGAAAACGTCAAACTAAACAACTTTTATGTTTTAACGGAACGCCGGTTCGGATCAGAAAGGGCCCGAATCTCAAGTTAAAAACTGTATCAGCTCACTTTTCCCTACAGTTACTGAATTTTTATAAACTAAAACGCAGACCTGCGTTTTGAGTAAAAAACACACTTTTATGCACTTTTAGACCAAATTTCGCGAATTTTTATGCAAAACGATATTCCAAACAACTTTCGTGTTTTAGCCGAGACCCAAAATGATACAGAAAATGATGAAAACGCCCATTTACGATTCTGTCAGCAAGCTATTATTTATCTTATGAGCTGAATTTTTGCGAAACTTTTTCTAAACTTCTTTTGACCATAAAAACTTCGTTTTTGGGAGTTATGGGTCGAATTTTATATCAAAATGACCGTCTCAACAAGTACTAACATATTTTTATGCCTAACTTTTATAAAAAGACCTTTACAACTTCCTTAAACCACATTCTATTTTTTTCATAAAATATATTTTTCGACATACCACAAAATTTCAACTAAATTCCTCAAAATTATCGAATACTACGCCAATCCTACTCTCCATCATCAAGATATTATATCAACACTTTTCAAATGATCACAACTTATATACACACATGTCTTATGGATTCCAAAACAATGAAAACTAAATTATACTAATGAGCCAATATAAATAGCATTAAAAAATGCTTCAAGACTACCAACAACACTAATAGAAAGTAAAACGGTGTATGACATCCTTGACATAGAATCCAATATGCAAGATATGAAAGTCTTCTTGGCGGTACGATTCTTCAAAATCACAATATGTACCAGGGAAAAAGAACGAAACATTAATGAGTCGTACTTCTGAAACGAGGAGGTTTTTATGAAAAAGAATGCTAAAAATTTATACGTGTAAAATCGTATTTCAATCAACCGCCACGTTCTAGACGATTAGTCATAAGATGACTATGACATTTCCGGGGTATAAACGAATGTTACAGTTCGGAGTCGAAAGTAGAGTGACCAATGAAATAAACAAATTAGAACAATGTTCAAATGTCGTGTAAAATAGTGACATAAAAAGGTCAACGAAAAGATTGTGAAAATCCACAATATAATTCGATATGATTTCAAAATTTCATCCAAGATGTTGCGACTTACACGATGGCCACTAGTCTTTTTCGAGGACACATTGAGTTACACAATGGTCATTAGACTATTTCTCAAGACGTTTCTCGTGAATAAGCACAAATGATCGAATATAGATAGCTTAAAGGAGCTAAACAATGAAAGTAACACACATGGGTAGTAAAACGATACTCAGAAAATTCTCATCAATTAAAACATTTACAAAATCCCAAATAATAATACCGCGAAAGTTCGCACAACCGATAAAAGTAATTCGGGTAAAAATAATCGTTTCGAATCGAACGAGTATATGTAATCGGTCATTACATATCTATATTAGATAAAAATAACTCTCAGAAAAGTGAGCAGAAGAAGTCGGGCAGCATACGTGCACGGACACGGTGTGAAAATAAGTGTATAAGGTCACTACATATTTAAAATTTATGCAACATACGAATGAACGCAATGCATGAATATGATAATTTTAATAATGATTTATTTAAACATGTAAATAAATTCAAAAGAAAACCTTAATATAAGGTTTACCAATCGATGTATATTTCTATATGAATCATAGTATTTATTCAATAAATACTTAACAATAATGCACCTGCAAGGTATAAGTACTAAGAATGGTAATCACAAAAACGACTTGGCCGGCATCTCAAGGAGTTTGCGCGCTAAAATTTGAAAATAAAGTTATAGTTTAGGTTTTGAAAACGACCTAATTCTCTATAACATATGGCTCTTGATACCAATCTTTAACACCCCCAAATTTAGTAATAGCGGAACCAACTATTTGGGTGTTAAGTAATAGTATAATAGTCACAAGATGTAAAGAACGACTTAAAAGAGACATTTTAAAAACAAGCAAATATTCCCATTCCTTGGTTTCAGAGTTCAAAAGTGTAGTCCCAAAGCATCGTTA
>BQNB010000424.1:65000-83086 GCA_026074375.1 Tanacetum coccineum | reverse complement strand
CGTTTCGTCCCATACAAGCCATCACAAGCATCTAAACCTGAGATACATGCTTAAAAACGTCAACACAATGGTTGAGTGAATTCATAGAGTTTTCAAGAAACAAATAGAACACACATTGGTTCCACACAACATTTATCACATTAGAACGCAATTTAGTTCCATAAAAGCACGTATGACTTGCTAATTAGGCAAGCCACGTCACTTTTCCAACTTTCATGAGCCCGTGTACCGAACCTTAACACATTTTATCGTGATAGACAAAATAAGTGACCGGGTAGTATGCCACCACCCCTTTCTCAATACAAAATGTCCGTTACAGGGTGTTCACCATCGGATCCAGACCCCGGACAGGGCTGTCAAACCCAATAGCAGGGCTGTCAAACCTAATAGATCTATTTAATGCATTTAATGTTTACCCCCTCGGTAATTAACGAGTACACAGTCAAAGGCATAAACTCATGGCAATGAAATCATATTATCATTTCAAAACACTTGCGTTCAATTTTTAGAACAAACCACAACATCAAGCATGTATAAAGCTGCTTATGTTCAATTCATAAAACAAGCAACAACAAGTACGTTTAAAACTACTTGCGTTCCACTTTCCAGAACAAACAACAACAAGTACACATAATGTTACTTGTGTTCTATTTTTCAAAACAAGCATGTATCCCCCTCGCGGGTTTATAAAACATTGAAAGCATTTAAAAGCGAGGCTATGAACTCACCTTGATCGAAGACCACGATCAATAATCAATCAATCATGAAACGTCACCGATAACGAATTCGACCGCGACCTATAATTATGTCGCTCGGTTACTATATAATAAAGTACGATCGAATGATGCGTACATCGCAACAATAGAAATCGTATAAAATACACATGTGATGAGAAATTCTCTTGCGCGACCTAGATCCTAACACTTAGTATACTTTAGATACTATCTTTTTTTCAAACATAAGTTGTATCACTTTATTGAAAACTTTCTATTTTCGGAAAGTTTCTATTTTTAGAAACGTCCTCGTTCATTAAAGTCGTCAAACTCAAATTATCATGATCGTAATAATAATAGTGATTACCATCGTTATAAAACCCAACAAGTCTCATATTAACCCAGTTGACTTTTAAAAGTCAACGTTGGACTTCTTTTGACTTTTACAAATATATATACTTTTCACTTAGATCTGACCTGTCCAAAACGACCCGCTATATCACCTTTTCATGACTCGGACTCTAAAGAGATTTTATGCAAAACGACGTTTCGGACAACTTTTTAGTTTTAGCCGAGACCCGAAACTCGAAGGAAAATGACGAAAATTCCCTGCAAGTTTCTGCAGGAACTTGTTACATTTTTAATCAAAGTGCAGAATTTGACTTTCCGTTTTGACCCGTTATCACGCGATTTTAAGACTAACAAACCTCGCGGCAAAATAAAACGACATTCCGAACAACTTTCGTGTTTCGCCGGAATGCTGAAACGGACTCGAAAGTGCTCAAATCGGCCATAAAATTCTGTGAGCAACTAACAAAACCATTATAGCTGTTTGGAATTTTCTTAGTTTTCAAATCTTGTTTTCGCCGTAACTTCTTCGTTATGAGGAGTTACGGGGCGTTCGAATTACCGAAACGCTTGTAAAAATACCCTCTACCATATTTTCTAACCCAAAATCAGATTTTACAAAACCTCGAACCCCGAAATACGAGCCCAAGTTTCTGCTCAATTTCGCTTAGTACAAAACGTGCCAAAAGTCCACTTTTGACCCAAAAATTCATTCACGGCACATCTAAAATGGCCTATAAACAATATTCAACTCACTCAATCAACCAATAACAAAATATAAGCTAGACGACGCAAGATCTCTCGGATTTCATCACATGCAACAATCGAAACGAAATACGAAAATGATACTAACGTCACGACAATGTAAATAAAATACTTACAACCAACATAAAAATGTTTTCGGCTTCCCCTTGGCATGGTTCGAGCTCGGACGAGACCCTAAACAACATAACCGACACTTTCTCAAACAAAACCAACTTCACTAACACGATAATCTAGCTATTTTACACAACCCCTTTTAACCGAAACTCCTCAATCCTACCTGAAACCCAACTTCTTCAAGACTCAATGCATGTAGGATTTTATTACATGTAAACGTAGGCCTTAATGAGAGGATTAATATTTTAAAATGGATCGTTGTGCATGTCGAAAAATCAAGGCGTTAGGGTGGTGTTTGCGTTCAGTCGGAAATGGGAGAGGAGAGGGAGAACAAAATTATTTTTTATAAAAATGGTATAAGTGTGTGTGTGCTAGTTCTTATATAGAAAAACACTTTGGTCATTTGGCAAAAATAGTCCTTCCTTCTTTTCTTCTTTAAATTTTTGACACACATATCTTCTACTTAAATAGAAACCGATAACCATGGCTCGGGATTACACTTCCGAGACCATTCTTATTTCCGTCACACTTTTATTCGTTTAAAACATTTACTTAAAATGTTAAATCATGAAAAATCAAAACTCTTGACACGCTTTTACAAAAACTCGGGGAAAAGCCATAAAACACAAAAATAAAATAATCACGCTCACGGAGCAAAATATAAGTTTTTCAAATTTTTCTCAAACGCTCAAATGAATAGAAATTCGAAACACGGCTTACGAAATAGCCAAAATTAATGATTTTTATCAAATCGCCCAACACGAAAATGATTATTTCATATTAATCGTAGAAAATAAATCGTGGCTCGAGATAATCATCGGCCTAAAACTCGGGTTGTTACAATGTGTCTCTTTCTTCCTCCACAACTGCTAACACTTCTGCTTCATTTATGGATTTTCTTTAAGTTCTTCGACAAGCACTTGTTTGGTTAGGTAAGCGAAGCTAGTAGATGCAATTTTGCTTAAGGCATCGGCCTTTTTGTTTTCACTTCTGGGCACCTATTTGATTGAGAACTTTTTGAAGCTGCTAGCGAGTGCTTTTACTTTTTCCAGGTACTGTACCATACCTGATTCTTTTGCTATGTACGATCCATTTACCTGATTAGCCACTAAACGAGAGTCCACATTTGTTTGGAGGTTTTGTATACCCATTTGCTCTGTGATTCTTAGACCGGCTATTAGAGCTTCGTATACAGCCTCGTTGTTGGTTGCATCAAACCTGAACCTCAGAGCGTAAGTAAATTATGTCCCTTCCAGACTTGTTAGTATCAGGCCAGCTTCGAAACCATCTACGCAGGATGATCCGTCCGTGAATAGTGTCCATAGGTCCGTAAGTTCTTCCTCAACTTCCGTGGTCATGTCCAGGAGTCATCTTCCGGTCGTTCTACTATGAAGTCTATTAGGATTTGCCCTTTTACTGATGTTCTCGACCTGTACTGTATGTCATATTCTCCCAGCTCAATACTCCATTTCTGCATTCTCGAAATAAGCTTTTAGTTAACTTGTTTGGTTATTAAACACAAGAAAATAGAATAAGCTAAAGAGAATAACACTAATTAACCCCAAACTTAATAATCTTCATTAATGAAATAAACTAGTACAAGTGATGGATTCAAATAAGCTTCAATAAGCTTTTTACAAAATTTCTAAATAAGCAAACAAAAACTACTGAAAAGAAAAACTAAAAAAAACCTTGTGTTAACTAAAATAAAAGAGGAAAAAAAAGATCCCTAGAATGAGATGCTGTTGTTTGAATATATAGCCAAAAGTGTGTGAGGGCATAATCGTCCTTTTAAGTGGTCAGCCAATAGGAGTAATAGATCGAGGGGCATGATTGTCTTTTTCCATGAGCCACATCATAAATGCCAATGATTGGCTGATTGCAGTTGGATCATCCAGTGTCTGAGCGCCACGTGTCATTCCCTTCAAGCTTAAATCCTACGCCATCTCAATTTGTCCATTCCTTTTTAGTGGTACCTCACGTGACATTTTTTATTTAATTCTCATGCATGTGCTTAGCTCCTCCACAAAGATTCAATTCATATTCAAACTTAATTATGGGCCAACAGTTATAAAAATGGGCCATTTGTGAATTAAGTCTTTGTTGGGCTGGCAAATATATGGGCTGGCCCGTCCCATATAAATGGGTTACGGGCCGGCCCAATAAGCAATGAAGGCACCGTTGAACACGTTTTTTCGTGCTCTTTCTACTGGTATGCTCGGGAAATTTTCACGACTTCATCTCAGCTTGAGTAATAATTAGACTTGACCAAATTGAGCTCGATAAATCCTGTTTTTGCACCATTTTCAATCCTTATACCTGCAAGACATAAAAAATACGAAACAAACATATTTGCAATATAATTAAGCATATTTTAGTATTTTTAGTCCAATTAATAGTGTTTTACGGGGTACAAAAGATGTGTATTTTAGCGCTCATCAGATAGCCATCTTTAGGGCACGCCTTGTTTAGGTCTTTGAAGTCTACAAACATCCTCCAACTGTTGTCATGCTTTTTTACCATTACGGGATTTGATAACCAGCTGTGGTAATGTACTTCCTTCATTATTCTGGCATCTATAAGTTTTGCCACTTCCTCTTGTATTGCTTTATTCCTTTTCGGTGCTTGGCTTCTTTTCTTTTTTCTTACTGGAAGGCATCCTTCTCGGAAGTTCAGGCGATGTTCCGCTAAGTGTCGCGAGACCCTATCATGTCCTCAGGTTTCCAATCAAATACGTCCAGGTTACGCCTGAGTTATTCACACAATGCCTTCCTCCCTTCCTCTGTTAGGGTGGAGCCTATTGCAATTGTTTGCTCTGGGTGTTCCGGATGAATTGCTACTCTGATCCTTTCTTTAGCAGCTTGGGTGATAGATGAAGGCTGTGCTTCCGATCCAGAGACCATTGTGCACTCGAGTGGGATTATCCTGCTGCTCTGCAGAGTGAGTATTTCTCCAAGAACCGGGAATTTTAACATTCCGTGAGCTGTTGACGGGACTGCTTGAATCTTCATCACTTCCGGTCTTCCTATGATCCCATTGTACGGAGATGGTGATCTTACAACCACAAAATTCATCCATGTAGAGGTGAAATGCTCCGCATCCTCTATTTTTATCGGCAGCAATATTTGTCCCATTGGCCATATGATTTATCCATTGAAGCTAATAAGGGGTGCGGTAGTTGGAAACATTTGGTTTTTTACTTCCGGACGGAGCCTATTGAAGCAATGTTCATATAGTATCTCTAAGGCCGATCCTCCATCCACATATATTCGATGAATGAAGTGACATCCTATCTCTGCCTCAATGATCATGGGGCCTTCCGCCCCATCCTCATCCCCTAAGGGTGGGAACAAAATTTCTAGATCGGGGGAGAAGCTTTGTGTAATTTTTTTGCCTGGCAACCCTTTGCCATGGCTGAACCATTAAGATTTCCAGAGGCTTATCCTTTCTGGATGTTTCCCCCTTCTTTGCTGACTTTGGCTGATCCTTTCCGCTACCTTGTTTTAGCTCTTTGATCACGTGCGACAGCTTTCCACCCTTGATTAATTTCTCAAGTTGTCTTCTTAGATGCATGCACTCATCAGTGTTGTGTCCCACCTCCCTTTGAAATTCACAAAATTTGTAGTTATTTCTTTTTTCAACGGATGTTGTCATCGGTGGCAGAGTTTTAAATTTTCCTTTATCTAAAACCAAAATCTCCTTTGGTGACTTTGTGAGGAGTGTGAACTTCTCACGTCTCCACTCTGATCTCTGTTGATTCCTGAAATCTGGCTTCCTTTCAAAATTTTATTTTCTCCCAGTTTCCTGCTGCTTCCATGGTGGAAGTGTTTTCTTCTGCACCTGGTTGGAAGCTGCCACTTATTCCTGGAGGAACGTTGTGCTTACCCTCATCATTTCATCCACTGATTTTGGGATGTTGTCATGTAAACGTTTAATGAGCTCGGTATTGGTGATCCCATGCATAAATTCGGAGATTCGCTTAATTACATATACCGTTTTTCATTCAAACCGGACTTAAATGACAAAAAAACGTACCATAAATACAGTGTATTTGTATGTTTTCAATTATATTATGCAGAAAACGGATATCCTAGAAAAGGACGCAAAATTAAAAAAAAAACGAACAAAACCGAGTATGGAATGGAAAAGCGTGAAAAAGACAAAGTTAAATCAAAGCCAAAGTCCAAGAAAGTCAAAGTCAACCCCGAAGAAGTCAAAGTCAAATCCGAAGCCAAAAATCAAAGAAACACTTAATGGGCCACCCTTACCCATCTAATGGGTTGGGGCAGCCCATTAAGGGTTAATGTGAAGACCAATATACCAAACATGGCCCAATCCCTTTATTATACAAACCGGCCCAAGTTCAATATAAATGGCCCATATGCACTTAACAAACGTTAAGTCATATTACCCCTTAACCCTTAACTTTCGTTTGTCATAAGGATTGAATTTGCAACAACATACATAACAATGGAGGACTTTTCTTGCCAATCCTCAAAACTTTTAACACACCACAAGGACCTTCAATGTAATAAATCCATACACCTTGAGGGGCTTACTCTGCCAAGACCCCAAACTTCTACCCTGTCCAAAATACCCAAACAGATATAAACCCCATTTACCCGCCAAAACAACCCCACATACTGTTCATTGTCTCCCCCGCCTCGTTTACTGTTCACCACCCAACAAAACTGTCACTCTCCATCACCCCACACCCCACACCCCACACCCCACATGGGCTCTTGCCACTTTGGCAATCCCTGAAAATCCCATTGGCTAAAGAAATGAAGGGACAAGATTGATGGGATTGGGCACCAAGAAAGAATGAAGGCTAAGATGAGCTTTGGCTACTCTCTCACACAATAAACACAAATCTCAAGCCTCTTACAGAGAAAGCACAAGAAGAAAACCCTATAACTCTTAGTATAAATATAAGCAGTATGTTGCTTATTAGTTTTGTCGAATTTTAGTGTTTAGAAGGCAAAAGCTTGTATTCACAAATTTGTACCATTTTAATTACTGCATTTTAATATAACTTGTCATTTAAATTTTAGTCTTTTAAATACTTGCAATTTATTTTTAAGAAATTTACTATTTTATTTTACATACTTTTCATTTAAGCTACTTGTCTTTTAAATACCTTGTTTAAGCTTTTATATAAGCTTTTAAGTGATTACAAGCTCATATAAAAGGTTATTTCATTTTCTGTCAAAAACAAAAAAAAACCAAAAATATCAAGAATCTGTCAAATCAAAAGGAGCAAGGTGTATTAAGGAAGGCCTTTGGTTTAGAGCTTATGGGAAGCATATAGGTTTGTTTTTAAGATTTGAAAGCTTATTCTCTTGCCAAAAAGCATAGGACCTTTGTAAGCTCACTTTTTATATTTTTGCTTATTTTACTACTCATCTGCTTATTTTCTATTTATCATTGCTTTTTCTTTCTTATTTATGTGTTTTATGCTTATATATGCTTGTTTAGTGCATATATGTCCTTAGTTTGTGTTTTTACTTGAAACTGCCTTATTTGCCTTATAAACTGCTTTTTACTTATTTGCTTATTTAACTGCTTATTTGTGTGTGCTTTTTGCTTATTTTTACTTATCTTAGCTTAGTTGTCATTTGTTTTCAAAACACTGTGCTTAAAACTCCAAAAATCAGTTTTAAAATTGAGTTTTCAAAATTAAAGGGGGTGTTTGGGTCAAGGGTTAAAAGTGGATAAAAATTAGTTTTAAACCTCTCGGGTCACTTGGCACTTTTGGCAAGCTGATTTTAAGTCATCTTTATCTATTTTCAATAGTGTCAAGGTCTTTAAGTCTGTTTTAGAGTTTTTCTTAAGAGATGTTGGAAACTGTTGTGACAGAATGGGTTTCAAACAGCTTATTTGAATAAGCTTTCAAAACCTTCGATTAAGTGTTATTTTTGTGTTGTTCTTGGTGTCTAAGTGCAGTAGTATAGTCTTTCAAGTTTACTTTAGTGTCTTTTAAAAATCTGTCAATTTTTGTAAGTATTTTTCATAGTTAAAACTGCCAATTTTCATTTTCAGTTATCAGATTGTTAAACTTGTTTATAGGCCTTAAAATTTTGAGCATAAGCTCATTAAGAGCTTGTCTCCATCTGTTTTAACTTTATTTTAATTTTGAAGCTTAATTTCTTAGCTTATTTTGGGTCTGCAGTTGCCCTAGTTTATTTCTAAGAAAACCAAAAAAGAGCTTGCCCATTGCAAACTGTCTATTTTTCATTTAATCTTTTCAAGGCTTAATTGCTTTTAAAACTTTATTCTTTTTGTTGATTTTAGAAGCCCATAAGCTGTTCTATAAGCCCTTATAAGCTGTTAGCCTTAAGGATGTCTTTTTAGTGCTTAAAATTAAGCTTAAATGTTGTCCCTTAGGCTGCCCTGCACCAGCTTTTGCCCTTAGCCTATTTGTTCTTTTCTTGCTTATTTGTCTCAATTTTTGTGCTTATTTTTGCTGTGTCCTGCTTATTTAGTGTATGTAACAATCTGTGTTTGCTTATTTTCCTTTTTCTCTTGCTTATTTGCTCTTAAAATTGCCTAGCAGATAGCTTTTCTTTAGGACTTTGTAAAAAAGTGAAACTGTTGCTTCTTGTTGCTTATTTTTCCAACTTATTTTGAGTTTCTAAAAATTGTCTTTTTTATAGTAGTTTAATTTTCCTAGTTTTATAAGTTTTAAAAAAAATTGCAAAATGGGAGGCCAAGACTCGAACCCTGGACCTACCCTTTTATAATAATCCTCACACACAATCTCTACTGCCAACACGACCTTGGGACTTTTTCATTATATGTTTGCATCATTTAGAATATAAAGGGGTGTTGGCAGTTTAGCTTATAAGCTTTAATAGTTTATTTCTGGCTTATTAGATAAGCCACTTTTCTAGCTTTTATTTTTCATAGAAGCAGCATCCTTCAAGCTACTTTTCCTAATTTTTTCAGAATTTTCCATTTAAGTTTACTATTTTTAATCAATTTTTCTTTTAAAATCTGTTTTTAATTCATAAAAAATTATTAAAAAGTCAAAAAAATATAATTCTTTTTTAGAAAATTTTCTTTTATCATTTAGCACTTAGGAAAATTAAATTTGCTTTCGTAGGGTTATTTTTGCAAAATTTCGTTTTTTAAAGAACGGATTTCGAGTCCGGTTCTCGTTTTTAGCTTTTAATCACTTTTAGCTTTCGTTTTTAGGTTTTCCTTACTCGTTTTTGCATTTTAATTGTAGAATTAGTAATCCAATCCAAAAAATCTTTATCCATTCAATTCACGCGATCACAAACGTAATAGTTGACTATAAAATGCCCCCCATTCCCGTCCCAAATCCTGAGGTTAAATGGGTGAAAAGTGGGTCGAAACTAAGGGTGCGTGTGTTGTGTTATCCATCAATGTGTGCCGAATGTGGAGGCCACACTTTGGCCTCGATTTGCGATCTGAATACTACACGAAAACTGGTGACGTTGATTCTAGCTTAAAGTGGGTACATTAGGCTTTAGGTACTAATATTTGGTTCACCATTTTGTGGAGTAAAACGGTCACAATAATTCGTGGGAAATGGCTTGTTGGCTGTTACAAAATAGTGAGAATTTAGTACTACCTAACATATAAGTTTTCTTAGGGTTTTTAAATGCTCATAAGTTACTCGTTTCTTAACCATCCTTGGCCAACTATATTTCGCATCTGGTTTTTGGATTTGCGGGGCACGGCTATTAGTCGTACGTTACCTTCCCAAACCAACAAGCTATTAAGGGCTTTGCCATTTTTGATCCGTTTTGGGTTTATTTGGGTTATTTTAAGCATAAATAGATATGTGTATTCTACACTTATCACTCCCCTTCCCGAAAACGAGTCATTTTCTCTTAATCATTTTGATGATCCATCTCTTCCCCATCCTCCTCCGGAACCACCAGATGTTGAGATTTGCTTTAATTTTGAACCTGATGCGGGCGTTGTTACTAAGAAAGTGGTGGGTGATATTTCTGAACATGATGTTCTTATGCCTAATCTTTTACCCACCCAACCCACCCTTTGTCCAGTGTTTGACCTTTTGCTCCCGTTTTCATTTGAAAACGAGGACAAACTGTTCAAACCTGGTATTTTCTCTTCTCCTTTCTTATCTCATTGGGCCAAAATAACTATTGATTTTTCTGAAAGCCCGATGATGATTTCTGGAGGGAACATTCCTCACTTGGATGTCCCGTATCTCCATTTCTATCCTCCTTGACCAAGCTCAAGTGTGGGGGATCGAGTCCGGCTTAAGACTCGGTTAACAAAAATAAGCGCTTCTCGGGAGGCAACTCGTGTCTTTTCTTCTTTCTATTTTCTTTTCTTAATAAATAAGCATGTGATTTTATAGCCTAAGTGTGGGGGTGTGCTTCTTTCTATGGTTTGTGGTATCGTTTTTGCAGGATTCCTTAAGATCATGAAGACCCGTGCTCGTTTTCAATCCTCCAATCGTCCGGTCTTCGATCTTTGCTTATTTTGGAACCCTTAATCCTGATCATGAATATTATTATGCTTCCCTTTTCACACTTGGAATTTTTGCATTTGTCTTTTTCGTTCCTACGTGTGTGGGTAAAACTCGATATTTTTGAACATTGAGGCTAATGTTCCATTCTAAGTGTGGGGGGGGGATTTCTATCGAAATGTGATCATACCTGTGCCTTGCTGTGTCCCTCGCAACCCCGTTTTGGCCAAAAATTTTAAATTTTTAAGTCTTAATATCTAGTTTATTGTTCATATATATATATATATATATATATGAACAATAAACTTGTAGAAAAATGTTGAAAAATATAAATAGTTAGTTGAAAAAAAAATAGTTGACACGAATGTAGGCTTTCCGTTGGTGAGAATGAAAAGTAAATTTTGACCCGACCGGTTTTATATCTTAGCTTTCTCCTTAACTTTAAATAGATTGATTTTGCTAATCTTTTATACAAGGAGCTATAAAACGCTAGTCTAGCTTGAAAAGGTCAAGACTTTGCAAGTTCCCATAATTGATTTTAAATATGCGAAGTTCGATTTATTTTAGGCTAAGTATTCACGAGTTTCTTTATTAGAAATTTTAAATTGTGAAGAACAAGAGATGATAGAGTAGAGTATAAGTTTTGATGCTAAACATAGAATAGTTGGATTTCTTTAAGGCTCATAAGTGTTAATTGTGGCTTTTTCTCCCATTAGCTTGTTTCACCTTTATATATAATTGTTTAATAAATAGAGTTGTGCGGTTTTTTGGTTAATAATTAGTTAATAGAAGTTTTCTTTAGTTCCTTTGTGATTAGGATGAGTACACATCAGGAATACTTAATTTGGCATATTATATGTATCACATTAATAAATATTTTGCTTATTCCTTAAAGAGCCTTAGTGTAACATTTCGTATTTTCAGGTCATTTATGACGTCAAATATTTCACTAATTATTTTTTTTCTCGTACGCGTTCGCTTTTAATTTTAATAGTTAAGTTAAATCGCGTAAGTTAAAAATAAAGGGTGGAGGTAATAATAATAATAAATAAAACTGTGAGCTGATAAAAGTTTTCTGGCTTCTTTTGTGGCTCACAACCGATGTGGCAAAGTCTTCAAATAGGCACTAGTAATAATAATCGAGAATGTTAAAAGTTTACTGATCTGCCGCTCACAACCATGTTGCAGCCTTTTAAAGGTCGAGGAATTCACGTGTTCGAAATAAGACTCCTGGACCATGGTCGGCTCGCATACCGATGTGGCAGTTGTTTTTTTTAAGGACCAAAGTTTATAATAATGTTTGCTATATACATAATAATAATAAGAATAAAAGCCAAATTTCGTCTCCTGGTTATCTAAATAAAAGCTCCGTCTCGGATGTCGTGTAGTTGAGTGTTCGGTTGAAATGTAAAAAGGATAACCCTTAAATCATGTGAATTTAGAACCTTAATGTGGACTTTATTTTCACCACATCGTCTCTTTAGGAGGATTTCAAAACTATTAATGGTCTAAAACCGGTGGGTTTACTTTATGTATAAGGACATAATTTATTTGTCACCAATAATAATAATAATAAAATCTTGAGATACAAAATTAGGAATAAGGGAGGAAAAGTAAGTACACAATTAGCTTTTATGAGTAGTGTTAGCATCATAACTTGTATTTTACAATGATCTTGTTTTTAAGCTTGGCTTGGAGAGGTGAAAGTCGGGGACGATGAATTTATCTATTTGGACACTTTTTGTGCTTTTTGTTCCGTGATCCTAAAAGTTATCAATGAATAATGAAAGCATTACATTATGTCACACATGAATAAGTTGTAAGTTGGAAATTATGAAAATCATAAAAAAAAGGGTAAAACGGGGGTGCTTGCGATTTAAATGATTTTTGAACCTTTTAATGGATCTTTTCTGTTCTTGTTTGATTGTGGGGGGTCATAAGTTAAAAGGGGATAAAATTATTTATTTCCGTGTATTGTTTTATTTACATTGCGTGTGGGACCAGCAATGGTTTAGTGTGGGGGAATTTGATGTTTGCTAAAACATACATCATTTATACCCCGTAAAACACTATTAATTGGACTAAAAATGCTAAAATATGCTTTATTATATTGCAAATATGTTTGTTTGGTATTTTTATGTCTTGCAGGTAAAAGGATTGAAAACGGTGCAAAAAGAGGAATTATCGGGCTCAATTTGGTCAAGTCTAATTATTACTCAAGCTGAGATGAAGTCGTGAAAAGTCCCCGAGCATGCCATTGGAAAGAGCACAAGAAAACGAGTCCAACGATGCCCTCGGATTTTATTGGGCCAGCCCGTAGCCCACTTAACGGGCCGGGCCAACCCAAACTATCTTAGCCCAATATATAAATGTTAAAGCCCAACATGTAAAGCCCAAAGTCTCATTTAAATTTCAAAACTGAGATATAAAATTGGTGACGTGTGCTTGTGTCATCATCACATGCTCAAAATTAAATCCTAAGTCATCACGTGATGGAGCACTAACTAAATGGATGGGCCAGTAACAAGACTACACGTGGAGGGGCCAATTTATGCATCCCAATTCAAATTCATATTACAAATGATCAAAGGGCGTGAATTTGAGCGTAGCAATTAAGCAAATGATAAAGTCCACATGTCACTCAATGAACGGGTGGATCAAATTCTGTAGACATGACGATCCGAGGAAACGCACACAAAGGTCAATGATTGGTGGATTTAATACCTAATGATTAGATACAATTTACAAGATCACCCCTTTTTCCCCTATATAAGGCAACCCGCTCCCCCATATTTTGGATAAGTAGGAATTTAGTTTTTATAGTCTTAGTTTTTAGTTTTTAGCTTATTTTTTTAGGAATAGCTTATTTCATTTTTTCTGCTTATTGTAACTAGCTTATTTCGCAAGCTTATTAATATGATCTAATGAAAATGAGTTTAAGTTGGTTGAAGATCTCGCTTGGCTTATCTTTTGCTTAAATCGTTCGTTTCTCTTTGTCTTCGTGTAGGTTATTCAATAAGCTATAATTTCGTGCTTATTAATGCAGATGATTATTATCAAAAGTTCTTAATAGCTTAAAAATGACTCCTATAAGCTTTCCAAGCTAATACGATTCATTCTCCAAAGTTTTTGAGCACTTTTCATCATAATAAGCCATAATAAGCTCGGGTATAGCTTATTTCTTTGCCTACATAATTCTCGTTTAATTAGAAGCTCTTATTTTATGTTAAGATAAGCTTTTTAAAAGCTTATTTGGTTTAGAATGAGCTTATATTGTTAGAATGAACTTTTTTTATGCTTATATTTTTTTTCGACTTATCATTTGGAAAGTTTAAGTACTTAAAGATTCGTTTAATCCCTAGTGGCTGTTTTTCGTTTGCTTGTTGCTAAGTATGAGTGCTTATCTTATTTCCATACTAGCTTATTAAGTAGTTGTGGTTAGATCTCGTTTTTAGCTTATGGTTTTAGTTTTGAGTTTTGTTAGTTCTAATTGCGTATCTAGTTTGTTTAATACTCCTGGCTTAATCTGATATCGTATTGTGTAGTACTTAATAGTGCTTTGCCTCGTAAGATTTGCTAGTGCTTAATTGATTTTTGTTGTTTAAGTTTTCGAAAGGATTTATTATGTGAATTGATCGTTTCCTATTTGGTATAAGCTGTGTGTTTTCTTGTTATCGTGGAAGCTTATTTGTGTTGTGGCTTCTTAGTGCTTATTTAATATATCTGAAAACTTGGAGATTGAGATGCGTTTGGTCTATAGAAGTTTAGTATGCTGCGTTGTTTTATTAAAATCAAATTGGGTCTGTTGGTTTATAAAATTTTTTGTTGGGCCTCATCTAATCTTTGGGCCACGAGGGTTCTTGTAATATAAACTGTTTTAATTTAACAGTTTGCTTTTATTTGTGTTTTGACTTTGTTGGTACCGATTAACTCATGAGGCACGGAGCTTAAGGGTTTATTTAGCTAGACCGAACCCGGTCGATCAAGATTCCTTGAATTTTTCCGCCGGTGGCAATCTTTTGGAAAGAAGTACTCAAGATGTGTTGACGATTATCGAAAACAAATCCAAGGTCTGCAATTCACGAAACAAATTGATTGTTTCTCAAGTGAAATCAAGTGATGGTAAATCTTCTTCTTCCTCCGATATAGCCAAACTCACTCATGCAGTAAATCAGCAAACGAGTGTTGTGACTACCGCTATAACGGCTATTCTTAAACAATTTCAAGCTACCCCACCTCCAGCTTCCGTAAAAGCCATTGAGGAGATTTGTGTTACGTGCGGTGGTCCTCATCCTTATTATCAGTGTCTCACCACCGATGGCAACACTTTCCTGGAATATCAGGATAATATTCAAGGATACATTGCAGCAGCCGCGGGTAACTACAATCAGGGTAATGCCGGTTATCGTCCTCCAGGTGTGGTTAATCAAACATGACCACCGGGTTTTGTTCAACAAAACGGGTAAAATAATCAAAACCGTTTTAGCCAACCTCAAGGATATAACCGAGGAAACAATTTCAATCAAAATCCAACTTATCAAGCTCTAATTCAACAAAATCAAAGTGTTCCTTTAAGTGAGTTGGAAAAATTTAAGAAAATAAATGATGTTAATATGAAAGCCATGCAAGCTCAAATTAATAATGTGAAAAATAAGTTTAAGGTAATGATATACTATCTTCAATCCAGCTTCATGTTAAATCAAAACAAATGACTTAAGAACATGATGGCTAGTTTCTTTCAAATGAACACCGCTTCTACCTCGGGTTCGGGATCTCTCCCTAGCAACACCGTTGCTAACCCGATGGGGGGGTGGGGGGGGTGAATTGATAGCCATTACCACTCGAAGTGGTTTTTTTTTTTTTTTTTTTTTGTTTTGTTTTTTTTTGATTCTTGATGGACCTACCGTTCCAATGCCTCCTCCATTCATTAATCCGGAGGAGGATGAACGTGTTGAGGAGACTTTAACGGACCCGGAACATGGTGAGTATACCATTAAGGTCCCACCTCCTCAAGTCTAAAAAGCTAAACCTCCTTCTCAAAGAAACTTTGTGATTCACCAAAGGGATCCTCGTTATCCTCATATTCCTTATCCGTCAAGAATGAACCAAGAGAAACAAAAAGAAAAAGTTGAAGTTCAAATTCATAAATTTTGGCACATGTTTAAACAACTTCACATCAATATCTCTCTTGCCGATGCATTGATTTTAATCCCAAAATATCAGAAGATGCTTAAGTCTCTCCTTTCCAACAAGGAGAAACTTATTGAATTGGTAAATACACCCCTTAATGAAAATTGCTCAGCGGTTATCCTAAAGAAGCTTCCCGAAAAGCTAGGTGACCCTGGGAAATTTCTCATTCCATGTGGTTTTAGTAAGCTCAAGTGCAAGGCCCTATCCGATCTAGATGCTAGCATAAACTTGATGCCACTCTCGGTGTGGAAAGAGTTAGGATTACCCAAGCTTATTTCCACCCAAATGACTCTTGAACTTGCTAACCGTGATATTTGCACTCCAAAAGGAATTGCAAGAGATGTCTTGTTGCCGGTTGAAAATTCACATTTTCTCGCTGATTTTGTCATTGTTGATTATGAAAGGCGATCCGCGAGTCCCCGTTATTTTGGGAAGACCATTCTTACGGACCGCTCGTGCTTTGATTGACGTTCATGGAGAAGAAATGATTCTCCGTGACGGTAATGAAAGATTAATCTTGAACATGAGAAATGACACTTCAAGCTAATTCAAACGAACCTCACAGAATCAATCACAAGATTAATGTCTACAATGTTTCACATGAGGAATATCGTGAAGATTTGTTTGCAACAAATCATCCAAGTGCAATCCCCACTTCTCCTTATTCTCTATCCTGAACTTAACATCATCGGAAGTTAAGGATGATATAGTTGATCCGGAGGGAAGAAAATATTTAGAACTCCTAACTTGATAAAACCAAAGATCTCCCTCCGTATCATGAAATCAATTGAGTGCAATCCACATCAATTTCGAACCCGAGATCAATCTTATTTCGTTCATCCCCCACACTTATCTCCTCGAAGAAAGTGATTTAATTTGGGAGAATTAGAAGCTTATCTCGCAGAGATTCATTTCACCAGGAAATAGAAAATCCTTCATCTCCTCTCCCTCCTTTTCATAATTCTTTAAGTGGCATTACCACTTCTTCTTCACCTAGTCTCCCGATTTCTAAGATTAGCGACTATTTTCTTGAGGAGTTCGCCGATGAACTCTCTCATATCACATTTCCACCGGGAAATGATGATCTTCCCTTTGATGCCGAATCCGATCTACGAGAATTAGAGTATTTGGTTAACCATGATCCTGTCAAGGAAATGGATTCTATTCTCGAAGATTCGGTTGATGAAAATTCTCTTGATGACACCAATTCTGAGATGTTCACCGATAAACATGCTCTTGATTACTCATCCCCACCAATATGGGATGATTATGATGATGAACTTTTTGATCTTGAAACCGTTAATGATGATACTTATGATGATCCATTTGACTCCAAGAAAGAGAAAAGCAAAGATTCTAAAATCTTGATAGATGAACTTGATCTTCCTGGATCAAATGATTTCCTTCCTTTTCCCGAATGTGACTCGATTTTCTATGAGGATTTTTCCGAGGTTGATGCTTTGTCTTCAACCAACAACGAGGACAAGGTATTTAATCTGGGTATGCTCATTCATGAAAACCTCTTTGAAGTCACCAACTGTGCAACACCGGATAAGAATATAAAGAAGACCACTAATGCTTCTTTAATTCTTGAGGATTTTAATCCTCCTCTTTATGAACTTTCTTTCCACAAAGAAGTTCCCGGGCTCGGAGCTTTACTCTCGTTTTCATCCGAAAATGAGAAAAAAGTTTATAACCCCGGGATTCTCACTTCTAAAAGAGTTCATACTTCTCTTCTCCCGGAACTATCTCATCGGGCCCTAAAGGCTTTCAAGTCATTAAAATACTTGAAAGCCAATGAGATTGATTCCTTGCGACCTTTATGGATATACATCCGTGTCTTGGATGTTCCGTGTCTCCATTTCTATCCCCCTTGACCAACTCAAGTATGGGGGGATTGGGTCAAGCTAAGTGACCTAAAACAAGCGCTTCGTCGGTGCAAACCAGCTTATCCTAGTAATAATAGAGTTAGTATATGGTATGTAATGAATAAGTGTTTTGTTGTTGTAAGAGGCTTGCCTTTTTCCTTTTCCGTGTTTTGTGTTTTGTGTTGTATTGTCCCGGATTTTTTAAGCCTCTCGTGCTCGCAGTTTTGTCCTTCGATCACAAGAGCTTCACATCCTCAGCTTCATTTGGGAATTCCGATACCAAATCTTATCGACTAAACGTTTACTTTAAGCATACTTTTAATAAACGGCTTAGGATATACGAAAGAGACCCTTCTTAAAACATTGATGACAATGTTTAGTCTTAGTATGGGCGGGGGGGGTCTTCTGATTTGATTTGTGGCCTGCAGTCAGTTGTTTTCACGAATCCCGTTTTTACCACAAAATTTGAAAATACCAAAAAATTAAAATTTTTAAAAATTTTCAAAAAATAAAATAAGTGTTGTCACAATTTTGACTTTTCCTGCTGGGTTATGAAAAAGAGTAACAATTAGAGACACGATCGAGCGTGTTGAGCACTAGCTTGTACCTTAACTTTTA
>BQNB010000424.1:0-60000 GCA_026074375.1 Tanacetum coccineum | reverse complement strand
CTTCGATTTTCAATTTGCACCTCGACGGGATTACGACTTCGGGTAGGTTTTGAGGGATTGTGCTTTGGATAAAAGCGAATCTTTTAAAAGCCTATTGGAATACTTAATATTGATATTTATCCTTACGTATTTATATTTATTATATATTTATATATACAAAAGGGTGAAATCACAACGACAGTATTGGAGCATTACACAAATTATCTTTCAAAGTTTAGAAAGCCTCTTCCTACTCCGCGCACCCCTCATACTTCTTGTTTTTCTGAGTCAACGAAGTAAGGGTTTAGCAATCTTAGAGAAGTTCACGATAAAACGTCGGTAGTACCAGCTAACCCCAAAAATGATCGTATCTCGGACGGCGTTGTAGGAGCTTTTCAGTTCTTTACTGCCTCAATCTTACTTGGGTCCACGTGAATACCGTTATGATTGACTACGTGACTGAGGAAATGCACTTCTTGTAACCAGAACTCGCACTTGGTAAACTTAGCATACAACCTCTCCTTCTTCAGCAGCTCCAACACCAACTTCAAATAAACCTCATGACCCTCCTTAGTCTTTGAGTAGATCAAGATGTCATCAATGAATACGAGGACAAACTTATCTAAGTACGGTTTGCAAACCCGGTTCATTAATTCCATGAAGAACGCTGGTGCATTGGTTAACCCAAAAGGCATAACCGTAAACTCAAAGTGTCTGTATCGCATTCTGAACGCAGTCTTCGGGATATCATCCTCATGCAATCTAAGATGATGATAACCCGACTGAAGATCTATCTTAGAGAAGTAACGTACTCCTTGCAATTGATCGAATAAGTCGTCAATCCTAGGGAGAGGGTAACGGTTCTTGACGGTCAACTTGTTCAATTCGCGGTAGTCTATACACATGCGCATTGAACCGTCCTTCTTCTTAACAAACAACATCGGGGCTCCCCACGGAGAATGACTTGGCCGAATAAAACCCTTATTTTGCAATTCTTGAAGTTGTTCAGGCAAATCTTGCATTTCTGAGGGTGCTAGTCGATATGGAGACTTCGCAACCAGCGTCGCTCCAGGAATTAAATCTATGCGTAACTCAACTTGTCGTTATGGTGGTAATGCCGACAAGTCTTCTATAAATACATCAGTGAAATCTCGTACAATGGGAATATCACTCAACTCCGGTTCCTCTACCTTCGTGCTCATCAGTGTTTGCGTGCCTCTTAAAGTACGTTCCCCTTGAACACGAAGTACCTCACCACCTTCCAACGGTATCCTAACCACCTTCTCATGACACACTATCTCATCCTTGTTCTTAGATAACCAATCCATCCCCACAATCACATCAAAACTTCCATGACCCAATGGTATCAAATCTATAATGAACAAGAAATTTCCTAGTTCTAGTTTGCAGTCATGGATAATCCTATTAATTTATTCTTTCTTACCATTAGCTACTTCTATTACATACCCATGGATTACAATAGTAGGTTTCACATTTAGTAAGGGCGCAAATTTAGTGGAAATAAAACTAAAATCAGCTCCAGAATCCAATAGTACTATAGCAAAGATATCGTTTAAGGAAGAAGTACCCGTCACAACGTTAGGATCCTGCAGGGCATCAACTGCATTCACACTGAAGGCCCTTCCTCTAACTTGATTCCCATTGTTCTGGGTGTTTCGGTTGCCCTCCAAAGCTAGACGGTTTCCTGCTTGACCAGGTGCTCGGTTCAACTTAGGACAAGTATTGCAAAGATGTTTGGAGCTCCAACATTCATAACAAACCCTTTGATTATCTCCCATCCTAACAGCACTAACTGGCGCTACCTGCTTAACTGGTGCCCGACAATCTCTGGCAAAGTGACCTGGTTTCATACAGTTGTAACATAACCTACAAAGTCCACCCTCTGGATGATAAGCAAAACACTTAGCACATTTAGAATATGAACCCACATTTTCATTTCTAGGAGGAGCTGTCGCTATAAATCCTTTTCCCACTTTTGCCTTCTTATTATCTTTCCATGAACCTCCTTGTTTACTTGTTTCTTCCACTTCCTTTCGTTTCTCACTAGTCCTTGTCAATGTACCACAACGGACCGCCTCATTAGTAAGTATTCCAGCCTTAAGAATAGCACTCTGTATCGTGGTTGGCTGAGTTGCTCGAAGCATTCCACGAATTTGAGGTGCCAACCCGTTTATATACCTTCCGATGCGCTTCGATTTAGGAGTTACCAAGTGTGGAACTAGTTTGGCTAATTCATGGAATCGATCAGTGTACCCTGCATGATTAGCCCCAACCATAGTATGATTCCAGAATTCACTCTCTAACTTCTCCATTTCGTTACTTGTAAAAAACTCTTCCATAAGAAACGCCTTGAAATCAACCCATGACATACCTATAGCAGCCTCACGACCCCTTTCCTAAACCTGGGTGTTCCACCAAGTCAAGGCCTTATTTATGAACGAACTAGCAACATACTTCACCTTTTTATTTTTAGCACATCCACTATTTTCTATTACTGATTCCATTTTCTCAATCCACCTAGTAAGTGCTACCGCACCACCTTTCCCATCATAGTCTCGGGGATTACAAGCCAAGAATGTCTTGTAAGAACGTCCACTGTTCCCACCATTTCCACCATTAGCATTTGCATTGTTCACATTGTTAGTTACTTGGGTGATGATTTGAGGAAGGATGGTTTGCAATTGTTGTGCGATGATAGCAGCAATGTCGGGGTTCTCATTGTTACTAGGGCCGCTTTGTCAGGATGGAGCCATTTTTATTTCTATAAAAGAAAAAATTTATAATACATTATGAACGAATATAATAAATATTTCCACCCCATAATCTTATCATACTCACACAGACCATGATACTACAAGGATAACCAACATATAACTGTGTCAAATTATCTAATTTAATCATTAGCTTTCAAGTCTACTTGTATTGGTGCGTATGAAATAAATTATGTTGGCCACCATAATTATAGATGCCCCCTTTCACAAATGTACTCCCTCCTATGACGACACTTTTAAGGGTAACCACCATAACACATAATTCCAAATCAGCACAAACCGCGGAAAAAATCCAACAAATAATAAAGTCCATAATAATTAAAATACATGAAAATTCAAAGACAAGAAGTAACATTCCTAAACATGCTCCAACCATACAAATAGCAAACTAAATTTTTCAAAACAAAAAAGCGAGATGGATAGTAGAGTAACATATAGCAGAATAGGCTTGTATAGTAAGAAATCTGTTTGGCGCAAACTCCCACGAGCGCCACAAGACTATACATATCCATCTCCTTACACTGGTCACTCCTTGCTGTGGATTCGAGATCTGACACTATTATACTGTCAATTGCTGCATAAACCTGGAGGCTCAAGTTTTGACCTATTTTTCAAACTCCTCCTTCGATCTCTTCTTTTCCAACTCTTCCTTTTCCTCTTCTTCCTCCTCTTCTTCCTCATCTTCTTCATCCTCTTCTTCCTCCTCTTCTTCATCCTCTTCTTCCTCTTCTTCTTCATCCTCTTCTTCCTCTTCTTCCTTAGATAAGGTGTATCCAAGGAATTCAGAGATTGTGCCATCCTTTGAAATCATTCTCATTTCCTTTTCTATGACGCGCGAGAGAGAGGAGCCTTCCAATTCTCCCACAATCAACTATATCCCTCACAGTCGACACGGATACAATCAATGGGTATTCGGCATTTGCGGTTCGTGCCGATTTCCATACTACGCTTGTCGCTTGGATTCGTATAGCGCTTAAGTCCATTGGGTACAACCGATTCCCTATACGAAAGTTTACTTACGTAAGGATGTAAGACATAACAGCGCTCGCGAGCGCGAGAGTTATAATAATAAGGTATTAGTAATATATTAATATTGATAATAGTAGACAAAAATAGATAATTAAAACTTTTGGATCAGTCGAGAAAATAAAATACTTACGTAATTAAAACATTTAAACCCAAGTAATGTAGCGATATTGAGGACTCCTAGTAGGTAGTCTAGGTTTACAACCCACCTAATTCTCTATAACCATTGGCCCTGATACCAATCTGTCACACCCCGCCAAGGCGGAAACACGAGGCGTAACGTCATAGGTACCATCACAACAGAATGGTGTCAACAATAGAGAGAACTAAAATGCATTGATCAAAATAAAAATGGACACAAAGTGTCATGACAATACTTAACACAAGAAAAAGGATCTTGCATTGAGGTAAAAGAGTCACTCCAATGCAAAAACATAAGCAAAATATCCCAAAACCTAAAACATTCAAGTATCAATCCAAACAAGTATTAAATGAAAACTAGGAAATAACTCCACATGCAAGCCTACGATCTCACTAGCCAATCTTCCTAACTTCAATTTCCCTAAGATGCTCACCTGAAAATAATGCTTAAAACTCAACTATAATGTTGGTGAGAGTCAAAGTTTTAGACACGCAATAATACTCAGTGATCGCTTTGTACTAAATGATTAACAAAACAAAGTTAGACAATAGAACCTATCATGAACCATGCTAGAGGCAGACACAAATCAACTCAACAATTCACATACAAATTTAATTTCACATTCAAGCTTCAGAATAGCAGGCAACTGATAACAAACCAAGCTCACCCAGAATGTATCACACAGCATATCACATTGGGTAGGCTCACCCATCCGCTCCCACTGAGTAGGCGTACTCATCCGATCCCAAATCAATATCACAATCTCACTGAGTAGGCGTACTCATCCAATCCCAAATAACACATGTATCACACAGTCATATAATAGTCATGTAATGTCCATACGCAAATTTAAAACACATAATCACAACAACAAAATATTTTCAAAATATTTGCATCATTTCCATCCCAAGAAAACATAGTAAAATGGGACTATGAAACTCACCTGATGCACAACTACTTTACAAATTCCTTGAAATCAACTAAACACAAATAAAACACATGTTACACCGATTAGGCAAATGCCAAAGACGAGTAACAATCAATTGATGGATTACGGACAATGGGGACGAGAGTAGGAGGGAATCGATTATTAACCCTGAGTACCATACTTCCATACCTTACTTATACCCTAATACTCTTAAATCCCTTATTCGAGTTTTCCAGTTTTTTGGCAGAATTTTGTAGTCACTTTATGACCACAAATAAAATACTAAATCATCAAATTGACTTTTCCCCTTTCATTCCCTACCTTCCCAATGGGTTATGAACTACTGTGATTTTTTAGAAAAAATAATATTGAGCCTAACTATTTTATAAAAATTCAACATCACAAAGTACTGTCAAATTCGGATTTGAAACGTCGATACTAAAAAGTTGATTTATCTCAAAATTTTAGAACAATGATTAGGACTTGTGCTTGGAAGCTGGATTAATGACACAAAGAAAATATGAACCTTCGATTGTTTCCCAAGTCTTGACTCATACTTTTAAGTAGGGGTTTTTACTCCCCGCAATCAGACCCAATTTTGACCCGAATTTACTGTTGCGACAATTTTTCCTTGTAAAAATTATTTGACTAACTTCCCGACCACAAAACCTTTCGGGGCTGGACTTTTTGAAAAGTAGACTCTCTGAAATCAATTTAGGCACAATATTCATACCAAACTCCATTTTTAAAATTGGCGAAATCTTTTCAATACACCCACGGGGCGTGGCGCGGCGTACGTGCGCGAGAGCAGAGCGCGCGCAGGCCCTAACTTTCAAATTAACGCGTTTTAATCTAAATCGTTTACACCAACATCCTCCAAATCTATTCCCAAACACACCCAAATAGTTTTATATCATTAATTTATAGAAAATTTATGAACCCTAATTATCCATCAATTAAAGTTACTAATATAAGAAGATTAAACAAGAACTTAATTGAAAACATACCTAAACCTTTCACTCGAACACACACGAATCAACACCTTAATTCTTGAAAAAAAATAATTTTTTTTTTTTCTTCCTTGGGGGTTTCGGCCGAACAAAAGAGAGAGGAGAGAAAAAAGTGATTTAGGGTTTTATTGATTTTTGTAATTTAAAATCCTTATTTCTAATTAGTAATTCAAATAGTTTTTCTTTTTTTTCCTTCTTAATAACCGTCCGAATAAACACCCTTTAATTTTATTTTATTTTTTTAAGTAATTAATTTATACATATTGACCCTTATTTTATTATTTTTATAAAAACCCTTTATTAATTTTGCAAACCTATTAAATAAAAAACTAGTTTAAATAGGAGACAGCATTTTAAAATTCATTCATAAATTACTTTCCTAAATATAGAATACTAATGCTTATTAAATTAAATAGCGCGAGAGTACGTACTACATTACAGGAAAACATTATACATATTCTTTTACGCAGCATATTATCAATTATTACCAAATTACACGATAACGCATAAAAAGGTATGCTATCATTATTCATTGTCACAAAAATGTAAACGAAATGAAATAGCTACCAAAACACAATTCAATCACTAATAGTATGGGAGGCCACGCATCACGGATTGATATTAAATGGTCTCATAAAATATCATAAAGCACACAATTATAACACAATAAACAATAGCTTTAGTCAGACTCGGTAACGGTTTGACTAACCAGTCACAAAGTCACGGTTGTCGCATCTAAAACCTTTAGGACTCTTTTGATTATGATTCAGTGACCCTATAGGCTGAGTGAAGTTCAGGCACTGTTAAGGTCTGACTTTCATGTGCAGGATGTCTTACATCCTTTCAAAGTCTAGAGTTTTCAGGGTCAGGCATTATAAACCTGAGCTTATCATTTCATGGTGCAGACTCAAAGTGTACAAAAGATATAAGGGATATATGTGATGACTTAGAATCTCTATTGGGTCAGGGGTAGCCTTAATCTTCACCACTCTCTCTAAGAGAAGTTTGAGAGTGGTTGCTTGAAGTGCCTGTTAAATTTAAAAACTGTTACCTTTTCGGCATTAGCGGTGGCCACTGATTCCTCAGCATACTAAGTCTCATCGACTTGTTTCTTTGATTAGGATTGCCTAACATTTTTAGAAGTCATGGGTTCAGAGAAAGATGGGTTTTTCTTCTTTTTGACCTCTTGCCAATTGATGCTTTAGGCTGATCAGCAGGCTGCATAGTGTCCCCGAACAAGGTCTTGTCAATGGTGTTGCCAGCATTCACTTCCTTAGAAGGAAGAATCAAAGTCTGTTCAGGCACAGTTAAAATATTTGCCACTTTCAGCATATGAGGAATCAAAGCAGCCTCAGATGCAGATAGATTTTGAAAGAAGTGGCTAAGATGTGATTGGGTTTAAAATTATTTAGCTTATCATTCTTGTAGTCTTTACATAACAAATATTTAATGATGAGAGACAAATATCTGGTATAGCAGACATTAGGTTCCGTTCCCTTCTTGCCATTTATAAGTTTGGCACCAAGGTCAGGGAAGAGAATGTTGGCAATGTCAACATTCAGACCCTAGCATAACCTATATGCAATCACTTACTGGTTGATTTTCAGTTGATCATGTGATCCATGCATACATCCCAAACACTTGAGTCATAAGAACCCTCCAAATCGATGAGAAGTATCTTATTCTCAACGGAGATGAGTTGATAAGATCAGTGGATGAAAGATTAGGATTTTTCTTGTCAATAAGTCTCAGAGTTGTTAACCAAGCCCTCACCGTCTCCTTTGGTGGTAAGGAAACATAATTCTCACTATATTTTAATCCAATGATAAAGGAAAAGTCATCAAGGTTAAAAGAGAGTGGTTTATCAAAACTGGAGAGGGTGGAGTTGATTGTGTTTGTTGCATCTACCTCAATAGAATACTATAATTCCGTAAAGTATTCATAGTAGTATGCTGATGGTTGTTTGGTTAAAGCAGTAGATACACAACAATTTGACAAAAATTGTAAGCATAGGAAGGTATAAAGGGTTTGAGTGCTCCAACAACACGATGCCATTGTTGAAAGCGATGATACCTTTGTCATACTCATAGTTGACATTTGATGCAAGGATGACTTGTGTTTTGGTTTGTTGTGAAGATGATTATGAAGCTATTTTGTTTTTTAAGGATGAAAGTTTTTGCTTTTGTTTGATGAAAGAGTTTTGGGAGAGATGATGAAAATGATTTTAGGGTTTTGATTGTGTGAAAAGTGAAGTGTGTGTGTGAAAAATGATAGTTTATACCACAAAATGTTTTATATTTTGAAAAATAAAAACCGTTTGAGGTCTGCATTAAATGCGTAGTGTTAAAATTGTCACAAAACATGGGTCCCTTCCCCTTCGCGCACTCTAAAATTCCGCAATTTTTAAGAAAGTTGGTAGACTTTTTAGAGAATATTCGAATTAAATATTAAGAATGTTTGTCTTTTAACTTAAATGTAATTATTCAATTACCTTAAAAACATTTAATATTCAAGTCAGAGAATCACTTAAAATCTTTTGGATTACTTTGTCAATATTAAGCATACCCAACTCAGCGACCAATCTAGTAAAGCTAGGCTCAGGTAGTGGTTTTGTAAAAATATTAGCTAGTTGTAAATCAGTGGGTACAAAGTGAAGCTCAATATCACTATTTAAAATGTGGTCCGTGATGAAGTGATACCTGATGTCAATATGTTTTGTTCTAGATTGCAAATCTGGGTTGTTTGAAATGGAAATGGCACTTGTATTATCACAAAAGATAGGCACCTTGTCATAGAGGATATCATAGTCAGCCAACTGACTTTTGATTTAGACTACTTGAGCATAACAACATACTCATCTTCAGCGAATGACATGGCCACTGAGTTTTCCTTCTTTTCACTCCAACATACTAACTTTCTTCTAAGAATTTAACAACCCCCTGAAGTACTTTTCCTATCTAGGTTACAACCAACATAGTCAAAGTCTGAATATACTTTGAGATAAAAGCCTGTACGAGAGACCTAGATTTAGAGTTCCTTTGAGGTACTTGAAAATTCTTTTTATAACTACGAGGTGGGATTCCTTGGGTTTAGCTTGGTACGTAACACATAGACATGTCGAAAAATGGATATTAGGTCTGCTAGCTGTTAGATACATCAGTAACCTAATCATCCCTTGATGTATTATAAATGCTTTAAATTTATAAGACTAGTTTTATCTGATTTTCCAACTAACACATGGGTAAAGTATAAACCCCCGTTTATAGTATATAATTTAAGGTAAGACAAGGTCTAGCCATAGGATTGGTGTATCTCAGAAAAGTCAGTTAGTTTTGTAAAGAAGTTATCTTTAAATTTGTCAAGAATCTAAAGATAAATGGTAACACGGATTTCAAGATTATAAAAGCGATGTTCATTTGGGAGACAAGAGTAATGGGGGACAAACTTAGGATGATAATGAGTTCATGAATTTATGTATAATCGGATAAATGAACGGTTAGTTTATTTAAAAGATTAACTATTTAAACTTAATAAGGAATCCTTTCGGCCCTTCTTTATTATGAAAAATGCTTTAAGATCGATTCGTGTTTGGAAAATAACCAAGATAAACTTTCTCAACCAAGTTCGTTAGACATGAGGGTGAGCATTAAACATTTGTAAACTTAGGATGATGATCGTGTTATTGACTAATCCTCACAAACTAATTACCGATTTTTCAAAGACAAATAACTAAAAATCAAACACAAATTCAGAGTCGTTCGACCTATATCCGAGCTAAATGAGTGATCAAATGATGATCAAGGATCTAAGTTTGCAAATATCAAGTTTATGTTATCATTTACCAAAATCATTAGGTCATATCAAGTTTGATCCCACGACTCTCATAAGTCCCAAATAAACATGATTACACTACTCCATATTGAGAAAAAATAAACACATAATGATCATAACAAACTCAGAAAGGATCATCACTGACATGAGAAACAAGATTATACCAAATTAAAGAGCAAGTCTTGATGATTTCACACGAATTTCCTAAGAACTTTTATTATATTCAAAGTAAAAACCCGGAAATTACGAACGATTCTGTCACAATTGCTTATAGCTTCAAAATAACCTTACTAACACTCTCTAAAATGGATTAAAACCCAGGGATTGGATGAACTATGAGTGAGTTCACTCTAAATCCTAAAACTCTTCTAAACTTCTCCTTGAGAGAACTTCTTTGATTGTTGATGGAATGATATATGAATTGAGGTGAGAATGATATCAAAATGCTGTGATTTGGGTCCTTTATATAGCCTTATAGTCATGAGTTTTGGGGGAGTGAAGCGTCTCCACTTCGATGCAAGCCATAATGATTTGGAGTTATTGCAATGCTAAGTACGCCGCACATTCTAAAATGTGTGCCATACTTGGCCGTAATATTTATTGTATTGATCATGTTCTGAAGTACGCCGTACTTCCTCAGAAGTGCGCCGCACTTGGCTCCTTTTCATTAAATACTTTCATTTAACTCTCTTCTAGATTCTTCTTTAACACCTGTTAGTACTTTTAATGGATATCTTTGGCGTTTTTAGTCCTTTTGGTGATCTTTGGTCCTTAAACAAACTTTACTCAAATAAGTGACTAAACACACAATATTTAATACATTAACATATATATTTCACATATTTACAAGGGATATTTTATGTATATTTGGATGGTTATCAAATCTCCTCATACTTAGCTATTTCTTGCCCTCAAGCAATCAAAGTGAAAGTATTTCATTTTTGGTGAAAGAATAAATAAGTTAATGATCACAAGCATAGATAACGCGACAAAGCAACTCACAAATTTTTAGACATAAGTTTGATTCACACTCACTCGATTTAGTGAAGTAAATGTTATACGTAAGTCAGTCAAACGCTCAGTCATGAAATGTTCAAATTACCATAGGCTTGTACAAGAAACTAAACTGCACCAACATGGCGTAAGCACCAGACATAAACATCAAAAGAGGTAATTTATTTAGTTATATTATTTTTATTATGTCAAAAAGGTTTATAATAAAATCATAATCCACTGTATTCGTAAATATACCAACTTTTTCTTTCCATTACTTTTTTCAGCATACTTTGGCTTATTTTTGCCTTATTATTTTTTTCTTCTTTCACTTGGGGGATACTTGCTTCCCCTCATACTTACGATAAGCATGCGATTTCAAATGAACTTAGAAGTTTGCAACCATCGCACTTCATTATAATAGAAATACCAGCATTTACGTGCATTAATACGTACGAACAAAGCAGCAAATAATTTAATTAAAAAGCTTTTTTGTCAAAGTTTATGTGTATTTATATTTATATTTGTATTACCTCTTAATCAGTTAAATGTTTATAACACGCGAACATGTTCTCACTGCGGTATCGTAAAGATTTCTCATGCATATTATCAAAATCACCGGCCAAACTCATACAATTTAATACGTTTACCAATGCTCCAAAAAAGGCGACAAACTTCAAATACAACCGTGTCATCTTGACATAATACCGCTTAACCTTACTTTTCCAAATATGCTAGTAGATTTTCCAAATACACACCGGCACACTCATACAATTTAAACCGATACCAATGCTCCAGAAAAGGCGACAAACTTCAAATACAACCGTGTCATCTTGACATAATACCGCTTAACCTTACTTTTCCAAATATGCTAGTAGATTTTCCAAATACAACCATGTCATCTTGACATAATACCGCTTAACCTTACTTTTCCAAATACAACCGTGACATAATACCGCTTAACCGTGTCATCTTGACATAATACCGTGTCATCTTGACATAATACCGCTTAACCGTGTCATCTTCAATTCGTACTGATAAAGTGACAAATAGTCACATCCAATTTACTTTTCCAAATACACAGCCGTAACGACAGATGAGACACTTGCAATTGCATTCAAACCTTAACTCAAGAAAGCTAAAGGTAAAAATTATTTTCATAATATTTAAAGTTGATCCTTTCATTCTTCTTTTTAGGATAATAGGTATAAATATGCTAGTAGAGTTATCAATCCAGAGACATATTTGCTTTATAGGTGATCAATAAAATGTTACTTCTTCCAAAAATTTAAGTTTTATATCATTTTTACATTTTTAGTTATCTAAGTCTATACTAATTTTTTATATATTTAGAAAACATAGATAAGTATTTTTTTTGAAAATTTAGTTTTCCTATTTATCTCCCCCCATACTTAATATGAGCATTGTCTCTAATGCGAGAAATATTATAAAGAAAAGATAAATTGGAAAAGTAAATTGGATGTGACTTCCCTTATGACGAATTTAGCAAAATCATACGAAGCTGAGTGTAGAGCCTTCGTACACGAATTCGTACATCTTCCTTATTTTTTCTTTTCCTGTGATAATAATAAACAAACAATACACAATGCAAATAATACTAAGCAAACATAATATTAATAAGTATCATAAGTACTATTACAAAATATAAAATATTGTTTTAATGCCAACAAAGGCATATTACACACCATAATAATAATAATGATATTGTTTCAGAAAATTAATTTTTGAAACTTGTGACCCACATGCAGTCACAAAATCCAACAGTGTCATCTTGACATAATACCGCTTAACCTGTAGGCTTTTGACAACTCTCTCTCAGTCGTCTTGGTTTCACAAACTTGATCGTAAACACTTCCATATGGATCTGTTACCCTTATTTTTGTGTTCCATTTTCCGTCTCCAACTTCTTTGACAAAATCCCTGGACCCTTTAGGTATCCAATCCATGTGTAGCAAAGGTATGGGTAACGAGCTGAGAAAAGCCACTACTTTCTTCCATACATAAATTTTTCAGAAAGGGTTGATGGAATCTTAGATAGCTAAGGCACGTTCCATAGGATCATTACGGTCAAAGTGGCTTATAAGGTTCGGGCCATAGAATGGTCTTCCCATCTCATCTCTTTTTAGATAGTATTCTTCCTCGTCATCACTGTCGCTCTCTTCACCATTATTTTGTATCTCGGCCACATAGAACTTTTGGTGGCAAACACCATCAAAAATCGAAGTAGTACCCTTAAGAGTTTTGATAATGCCCCCACAGGTGTGAAGAAAACTCCTCCTAATGATAATTAGGACAGTTTGGTCAACTGGCATGTCAAGGATCAAAAATTTAGCTATTAGTGTTGTGACACTAACTTGACACAAAACGTCCTTTAGCATCCCTATTGGTTCGGCCTTAGAATGGTTAAGCATACTTACGTTATGGCTGACTGGTTTGACATATTCTCTCCCTAGTTCCTCAAAGATATAGTAGGGAATGATATTGATGTTGGAACCAGTATCGGCTAAGGCATGAGTGTCAACTCTCCCTTCCAGTCGAATAGGTAAGACAAACACATCGGGGTCTTCTTTTTCTTTGATTGCTTTATATTCCCTTATCATATCTTCATTAGCCTCTTCTTCTTCCAGCTCTAACTCACCATCTAATTTTAATTTATCCAACCAGATGATGTCCAATACTTTTTTGTATCGATCCCCATATTTAAGTGTTTTAATTATAGGCCTTGGCTCATTAAGGATTACTATTCTTTCCTAAAGATCCTACTCTAGTTCCTCTCTTAAAAGTTCTTCACGAGTTAAGGCATGATTAACGGTAAGAGAAGGTCCCTCATCATCATACTTCATTTTGTAATTCTTACTCGGCTTCTTCTTATTTCTGGAACTTTTTCCCATATTACAAACATATGGTGGCAACTCGAGCCCATCATATTCTGACATGTCTCCAAAATCTACGCCTTCCTAAATAATCTCCCAGTCATCTTCCGAATAATTAGCTTTATCAGAATCAACATCATTAAAAGGATCGAGATCGGGGTAGATGGTCATGATTCCGTTTCCAAAGTCAGCTATTCCTTTTGTCAACCTTAGGAATGATCTTCCAAGCACTACTCCTAGTTCGATATCATCCTCCTCAGGATTAATGATGAACTTCACGAAGTAAATCTCTCCTCTTTAAGCAACTATCAACTCCTTCTTAACAACTTTGTCACCATTTTTCACTTCATGTTCCAAACATAATTTGACCGCGAACTCGTTTGAGATGAGGTTCTTATCGTGTTCCAAATTGATTTCTCCATCATATGATTCTAAACCATTAACAAAGCATGGTGCATCATATCTTTCAGTTATTTCTTCTATTTCCATCCGGTAAAAGGTAAATGCTTTTGCCACTTTATTTTTCCTGCTATTTGTTGTATCATGGTACTCAGGTGTATCCCATTCTCCATTGCTCTCAACACCATCATTCAGTGAAATACGGCTATCCTCTCCAAGGCATAATCGTCCGATACTTGTGTTAGGATCCATAACACTCTTAAAATAGGACAACATCAAAATAAACATTAGTGGGTTAGTTAAAATAAAGATAAGTAGTCTTTTACACTTAAATAACATTAGCAAACACATAGGAAATTAATAGACGGATTAATTTCTTCATAATAAAGAAGATATGTGGGGTCTGCATGTTTTCAGACAGACAAGTGCGGCACACTTCATAGGAAGTGCGGCGTACTTTTTGAGTTTTTTCAAATTTTAGCAGAAAAACCGGCGTACTTTTAGAAAAGTGTGGTACTTTTTAGTTTTTCAGTTACAAAATTTTTTAGTTTTTTTTATTTTTAGAATTTTAAGCATTGAATAATCATTATCCTTATTAAACATCATATAATTGACATAATTTAACTGTTTAAATATCACATTTCTCACATAATCATAAACAAGATTATAAATTCTCATTTTTTCATTTATAACAGTTTTATGGTCATAACTCCAATAAGTATATTTATTGAGCAAATAGCAGTCATTTAGCAAGACAAACATATTAACAATGACCAAATTAACCATATATAATAAAAAAGAAACAAACTTTTGTTTTTTTTGTTTTAATATACAATTTACGCAAATATAATAATCCAACAAATAAGCACATAAGGAATGCAATCCACATGTTTTTAGAGTTGAAATTACAATTTTTTAAAGGGTTGTTTTTTATTTTGGTTTAGAACAGACTTTGTTGGTGAAACTTTTGTAGGGAGTGCGGCATACTTCGTTAGAAGTGCGGCGTACTTTTTGTAAGAAAATGATTTTTTTGGTCAGTTTGCTAGAAAATTGAACGGCGAATTGGTGAATTTTTATTGCAAAACAGTAAATAACTTCAACAAGAAACAAATCAATCCCCGACAATGGCGCCAAAAACTTTGATGTGTTATGAAAGCTTTAAATTTATAAGACTAGTTTTATCCGATTTTTCAACTAACAAATGGGTAAAGTATAAACCCCCGTTTATAGTATAGAAATTAAGGTAAGTGTAACACCCCCAAAATGGGTCGCAGCGAAATTGTGCCCGGGAGCGTTACTTCATGAATACATTGCACAAGATATAAGATAATGACCTCTAAATGAGTCATTTGAAAAAGAAATCTCGTTGATTTAATTAAAATTGAACTTGTTATAACATTTGTCCCAAAGTTGCCTCAAAATGTAAGACTGAAATAATACAATGAGATTTGATAATATAAATGTATGTAGAAATCCATGAATGAAAATTTGGACTCTAATGCACATCAAGAATGTCAAGCAGCTTATTCACCTGAGAAATATATGCTTAAAAGTGTCAACATAAAGTTGGTGAGTTCATAGGTTTTTGTAAGTATAAATGTTGGATCAAAGATTCATAAAGTATGTATGACCCTTGTAACCGATACAATAGTCACAAAAATGTAAGTATAAATATTGAAATCAAAGATTTATAAAGTGTGTGTGACCATTGTAACATATACAATAGTCACGAAAAATGTGATTACGACTGCACTAAGTTCATAACACTGAGGCTCCGACTCGTATGTATGCCAATCTTTTCAGGCATTGTAAGTGTTCACGTGAATGTAGTTCAATGATCTGACATGGTATACGTTCGTTAGTTCAATCCGTCGAACTAGTGAGCGCTACTCAACCGAACGGGGATGTCAATCCCAAATAGATCTATTTTATAACATTCGCGCTTACCCACCGTAATGAACAGTTCATGCCACTTAAGCTAATCCGTAATCATTTAAATGAAAGTAAAGTTGTTACGTCCATAAGTGAAAACAAGTAATGTATCCCACCGTGAGATATGTAAATGAGTGTGTAATGAGTTTGTAAACGAGTTTGTAATGAGTATGAAAACGAGTATGTAAACAATTTTGTAAATGTGTATGTAAACGAGTATGTAAACAAGTTATGAAATCAAGCATGTAAACGAGTTTGTAAATGCGAATGTATTCTCCCCTAAAATAATTCAAAACAAGTAAATTAGGGGCCATGAAACTCACCTTATGTGAATATATTAATTATAGCAAAATCAATAAAGTAAAGCGTCAAGAATGATTCGGAATGCAACCTAATTATTTATAGGTCGTATAAGAATAATGTATTTAAATAAATACAATAATGCAAATTATAAAGTTATATCACCACCTAATAGTTTTTGTTTAGTTTATAAGTGTTGAAAAATGTTTAAATTACGCTTGATATTTAATGTCCGAGTATATGTACTTTGTAAAATACCACCTTTGTTCGATAAATAATTATTGTCGAAATTGCTCGATTTAATAATTTTATTATTTATAAAGTGTCACAATATATAGTTCAAGTGTTTTATAAAATAATATTTATAAGGTTTTAAACCGCGTATAAATATTATACAAGTAATTTTAATTTTTTTTCTAAGGTTCTTATAGTCCAAACGAACCAACACTATTCATGTCAGGAAGCTAGTGCAGAAAATTTTATATAAAAGTTAACTAGCTTTTATAATTTCTAGTTCAATATTTATACACTTCTTAGTCTGAAAACTTGACATTTATAGTAAAACATTATTCCGAACAAGTGTGTAGTTTTACACTTGAGCTGAATCGGACCTGAAAGCCCTCAAAAACACCGATTTTAAAGTTCACAGTTTTCTCGCAGTTTTTCACAGTTTTCAAAAGCTGTCAATAATTTAAATATATCGTAAATCTTTGAAAATTTGTATCTTCTTCGTTTTAACTCCGTTTTTCGCGTTCTTTATATCCATGGTTTCGTATGAAGATGTATTATCATATTTTTATGTTTATAGACTGTCTAGAAAATCGTGCCAAAATAGATTATATAAACTGTTTTACAAAAAAATTATTTTTATAAATATAGTTATCAGTATCTCGTAAAATCCATATCTTTCTCGTTTTAAGCCCGTTTTTCGAGTTCTCTATATCCCCAGAATCATCTTGAGACGTGCTATCATATTATTAAGTTTATAAACTGCCTAGATATTCATGTCCAAATAGATTATAGGGGCTATTTTAAATAAATAATTATAACTTTTTGTTTTTATGATTTTTGCCATGTTTTAATTATTACAAGTCCTCTAAATTAACTAGTACAACATGTTTTTTTATAATTATAGTCCAATAAATTATTGTCCTCTAAATTAATTCCAATGTGTTCATAAAATTATCAAGAACAATTATTTATTTATAAAACTATATAAATAAATTTATAACAATTAATTCTATAAATTAACTAACACTTGCAATATACCAAATAAAATATGTTCTTGCATTTTAACATAATTTTAACACATTTTTACCATGAACATATATTTACTTGATTATGTATAAACATTGTTTTCTTGTTGTAAACTTTATAAAATAATCTAGATGGTGATTTAACTATATAAACAAGATGTATATAAAGTAAGTAATCCAAATGAAATAGTAGGGTTTTGTGTATGAACTTTGAGTAAAAAATGAAGATGATAAACACACTAAACCTATGAAAACCCTAACTTATTTTTGTATAACCCTTGCTTCCAAAAGAAAACCCTAATCTTGTAAACCTCTTGATACACCTTAAAATAAACCCTTAATCAACCTTGTATGCTTGAAATATTATAGAAATGAAAACTATGAAATTATTTTGGTAGTGTGTTTGAGCCGTGGATATGAGGAACAAAAGGGAGAGAGTTGTGATTTTTAGCTAGTTGATAAGAGTGTGTGAAAGACTTGGAATAGGATCCTATTTATAGTGAAAATATCTAGAAAAATACTAACACCAAAACCATGGTTTAAGAGTGGGGTGGTGGTTTGGAAATGACTAAAGATGGGGAGGGAGTGGTTTTGTAAGAGATTGGAGTGGTGTTGTGTCAGAAGGTTATTAATCTTGTAAGATAGGTTGCTTGTATAAGTATTAACACATGCTAATTTGTAGAAGGTAAATTGATATTATTTTGTGTTGTTTCATTTGTGTATAACCGGCCATAGTAGTATATATGTAAGAAACTATAAAATTTTTAGGTATCGGGTATAATTGTGGGTATTTGGTTGAGTGTAGATAGGTAGAATGGTTTACATGTATGCAAAAAGGTTCCAAAGTGCGAAACGTAAACATTTTACGTAACGTATAAAAATAAAATATGAAATGTAAATAATTAGTTTCATAAAAATAATATAACACTTGTTTGACATAAACTTTTATTTGTTTGATGTCGGTTTACGTTGATTGTTGATTTTTAGTTTACTCGATTTAACTAAACGATGAAAATTAAAAGTAAACGCGTAAATGTTTAAAATAAATAGTTGAATATTTATTGACGTAGAATGACCCTAAAATGCGAATTGTTACACTAAGACCAGGTCGTTCCATAGGATTGGTGTATCTCAGAAAAGTTAGTTAGTTTTGCAAAGAAGTTATCTTTAAATTTGTCACGAATCTAAAGATAAACGGTAACATGGATTTCAAAAATATATAAGCGATGTTTATTTGGGAGACAAGAGTAATGGGGGACAAACTTATGATGATAATGAGTTCATGAATTTAAGTTAATTAGATAAATGAACGGTTAGTTTATTTAAAAGATTAACTATTTAAACATAATAAGGAATCCTTTCGGCATTTAATCTTTATTATGAAAAATGCTTTAAGATCGATTCGTGTTTGGAAAATAACCAAGATAAAATTTCTCAACCAAGTTCGTTAGACATGAGGGTGATCAATAAACATTTGTATACTTAGGATGGTGATCATTTTATTGACTAATCCTCACAAAGTCAATACCGAATTGTCAAAGACAAACAACTAGAAATCAAACACAAAGTCGGAGTCTTTTGACGTATATCCGAGCTAAATGAGTGACAAATGATGATCAAGGATCTTAGTTTGCAAATATCAAGTTTATGTTATCATTTACCAAAATCATTAGTTCATATCAAGTTTGATCCCACGACTCTCATAAGTCTTAAATAAACATGATTACACTAGTCCATGTTGAGAACAAATAAACACATAATGATCATAACAAGCTCAGAAAGGATCATGATTCACAAGTGAAACAAGATTATACAAAATTCAAGAGCAAGGCTTGATTATTTCACACGAATTTCCCAAGAACTTTTATTATATTCAAAGTAAAAACCCAGGGATTGGATGAGCTATGAGTGAGTTCACTCCAAATCCTAAAACTCTTCAAAACTTCTCCTTGGGAGAACTTATTTGATTGTTGATGGAATGATATATGAATTGAGAGAGGTGAGAATGTATCCCAAAAAAAAATGCAGTTGATTTGGGTCGCCTTTTTAATAGAGCCATAATAGGTCGTGAGTTTTAGGGGAGTGAAGAGTCTCAACTTCAATGCAAGCCATAATGATTTGGAGTTACTGCAGTGCTAAGTGTGTCGCACATTATAAAATGTGTGCCGTACTTGGCCATAATTTTTATTGTATTAATCCCGTTCTGAAGTACGCCGCACTTCCTCAGAAGTGAACCACACTTGGATCCTTTTCATTAAATACTTGCATTTAACTCTCCTCTATATTCTTCTTTAATGCTCGTTAGTACTTTCTACGGTTTTCTTTGGCATTTTAGTCCTTTTGGTGATCTTTGGTCCTTAAACAAACTTTACTCAAATAAGTGACTAAACACACAATATTTAATACATTAACATATATATTTCATATATTTACGCGGGATATTTTATGTATATTTGGAACGTTATCATGCCTTTGAACTAAGTCTCATTAACAGAGACCCCTAATTCATCAGGGCCCAAATTGTTCGGGGGAGGCATAGGGCATTTCACTGAGGCACAATCAGCTAGCTCATATTTCTTGAGTAAATCTTTAACATATTTTTCTTAAAAAACAGAAATTCCTTTAGAAATTTGTTTTATTTGAAAACCAAGAAAATAAGTTAGTTCACCCATCATACTTATTTTATCCTTTTTGGTCATTAGTCTAGCAAACTGTTTACTAAGCTTATCATTAGTTCACCCAAAGATGATATTGTCCACATATACATGTACAATTATGACATCACTCTTAGTATTATAAGTAAAAAAAGTGTTGTCAATAGTACCTCTAACAAACTTGTGCTGAATGAGGAATTTAGACAGTGTTTTATACCATGCTCTAGGAGCTTGTTTCAACCCATAGAGAGCTTTATCCAGCTTGCACACATAGTTGAGAAATTCACTGCTTTTAAACCCAAGTGGTTGTTGAACATACACTTTCTTAGAGAGTTTCCCATTCAAGAATGCACTCTTTACAACCATTTGATACACCACAAAACCCATATATGCATCATAAGCAAGAAATATCATGATGGCTTCAAGTCTTGTAACTGGTGCAAAGGTTTCATCATAGTCAATCCCTTCCTTTTGTCTATACCCCTGAGCAACCAACCTTGCTTTATTCCTGATTACCACCCTATTTTCATCCATCTTGATTATGAAAATCCACTTGGTCTGAATGATGGTTTTACAATATGGTGCAAGGACAAGTGTCCAGACTTTGTTTCTTTTAAACTATTTGAGCTCCTCTTGCATTTCAATTACTCATCCTTCTTTTTCTAAAGCTTTAGTTACTTTCTATCAAACACATCAAACACATAAAAATAATATGAATTTCTAGAGAGAGAAAGGGGTTTTAGATAGAGAAAGAGGAAAAAAGAAAAATGGAAGATTACATAAAGAAGAATGAGTAACCAACACCCTCCTAACATGCTAGGAAGGTAGTATTTATATCCTAAGAGGGTATTTGCCACATGGGCGTACATTGGGCCGATTCTAACACTCAATGGGCATTAAGCCCGCAACTTAGGCCCAATTAGATTAAACTAATTCCCGTAAACTACATTTTCCTATAGAAGGCTTAGGAATATTTAATGACCATCACTTTACTAAAAATGAGGCTAACAATCTCCCCCTAAGGGGTGGTCATTGCACTTATGGCTTCACTTCTTGTGACATCTTGAATCTTAGAGCCTTGTATGCTTGAGAATTCATTTTAAGTTACTTTTGCATGCTTGAGATCATGGATCTTGATCTTTATCTTGATATCTTGTAACTTTAACTTGATATCTTGGTCTTTAGCCTTTATAATATCTTGGATACTTCTTGACTAGAACACTTCTTAACCAACATGCTTATCCTTTGACATCACTTGAAGGCTGACAATCTTCCTCAACATAGACCTTGTGACATGATCTGTTTGAAATCATATACTTGACGTTTTTTGAGGAAGTTCTTGTTCATCAAAGCTTTCAGAAGTGTATCTTTGAAATTCATAACTGTCTTCCAATTTTGATTTATGTTGTTGAATGTATCCTTGAACTTTGAGAATGAGTATGTGGCCTTGACTGCGACTCCGCTGGAATATGGTGGAAACGCCATCAACTTGTCTTGCATGTTTAAATTAGAGATAAACAACAGATATGGACGAATATGTCTTTGTCATTTTGTCGAATATGGTTGCAATAACCATGGTTCCCCGTTAATCAGTATAAATACTGCCTGTGATCAGGTAGAATTCAAAAGAATCTCCTTGACAGGGTTTCGCAGCTACACTAGCCATTCTCGTTACTGGAGCGTCTCGAAGCAGACAACACAGTAGAGTGAATCTGTGAGTTACTGTCTCACTGATTGAGTTGTCAATACGTGTTCAGTCTTCTCATGCCCAGATGCCCTTTTAAGGCTGCCACAATGGACATGCGATTGAAAACTTGTTTGAAAATCATCGACATGTTAATGAATAAAGTTTTTTAAACATATTGAAAGTTTAATGTTTTTCAAAAAGCATCCGTCAATTCTCATTAATACACACAGATTATATTTACGTTTGTGTTGGACTCTTGTACAACTTGTGTTCTTGATGATGAACAACAAGTGTATATGGAATTATGTCCTGATGAGATTTATTGATTGATTTTGTTGGATCTAGACTCTATAAGTGCACTTTTGTAATTTGGTGATCGGAGGCTGGAGCAAACTGCCACCTTTTCAATAACTATGATCTCGGAATGAGAAAGTTGATAGAAGCGTGTTGTACTCCGTGAGAAATAAAATGAACTTCTTTTTAGGGAAACCTGAGTAGCTGGGATGGGTTGTGCATTGCATCACTGGGTCCATGATGACTTGTCTTCAATACCAGAATCATCTTTATGATTACCGATATATTATGTATTGACCCGGTTTCTGCCTAAGGTTGTATGGAGGGCTTCTTTCTTTACACCCTTTATCCTTACAATTCTTTTTCATTCTTCAACCCCTTTAATGTTATTCCATCGTGTCCTCATTATCACCATGTTGGGTTTATTCTGGTGATGACTCATGCCTTGGATAACATTCTTCCCAATCTCACTTTACTACTTTTTTCGATCATACCTAAGGCTTATATTCTATCTAACGGAGTGTCCCTAGGTTTAGATCCATATCCGGTTTCTCTGGTCTGGATCATGGAACAAGATACCATAACCTAAACCGCCTTAAATCTCCCGTAATCACTACAGATGGTCGGATCTAGGACTTTCCATATAGCCATAAAAACCATTGAAAAATTCAATCAACGTGTTTCGAGAATCATTTAATACACGTTGAGGGCTTTCTATATCACCGAAAAACTCCCCCTACACATATACATCATAAATTTATAGAGTTTTGCGCATGCAAGGTCAGGATCGAAAAAATCAATCAACGTGTTCGAGAAATCATTTATTACACATTTGAGAGTTTTCAATATCATCAAAAGCCCCCCTACACATATGTACCATATGATGAATGATTTTTAGACCTGCGTCGGGAACACACTTATATTCAAAAGATCTTATCCATATTAAGCATTATTGATCACATTTTAATCACTATTCTCCCTCTTAAAAATTGCATATCTGGTGACAATTTTTGATTTAATTCCCCCTCAATAATAGATTAGAGTGAAAACTTAGAGCGCGAGTTTGTTAAGCACACAACTTTGAAAAAAATTAAATATTTCTTATGAAAATATCTTGAAAAATTGTGCTCAACAGGAATATGATGTTGAATTAATATGATTAATTATCATTTCGTTAGTACTTCTCATGAGCATTCAAAACTTTGAATGTTTATATGACTTTGCTCAAGACCGAGAAGATATGAACTTCCCGTTGTTTAGGATAAATATACATAAATGAACATTTTCCTTTCTTTAAAGTCCGAGTCCTAAGTTGACATTTACTTAGAATTCATAGAGAAAATTTGAAGAGAAATGTTTTGAAAACATTTGGAAACTCTCACTCGAACTCCATTTATACACCCGTGTTACTGTTAATCAACATTTCTAGGTGTGTAAATGTTATCAATTCTCGAGAGACATGTCGGAGAAGATTATTTTTGGTATTTTTGAATTTTTTTTGATTTTGTATTTTGCTTTTATCGGTTTCTATAATTGTATAATTTGTTTTTGTGATAAAATATATACTGAGAATTATTGTAATTTTGCAAAACGTTCCAGCTCATGTGAAGACAAACTGCGCATACCAAGGCGACGAACCAAATAATTAAACCTATCCACTCGAAGGGCTTTGGTAAAGAGGTCAGCCAATTGGTAATCAGTCTTGAGAAAATACAGTTCAATCGTACACTTTCATATGTGCTCCTTGATGAAATGGTAGCGGACGACATTGTGTTTTGTTCTGGAGTGTTGGACCGGGTTGCAGGATATGGCTATGGCTGATTTCGAATCACAATAGATCTGAATCTTATTAAAGTCAAAGCCATAATCCGTTAACTGTGTTCGCATCCAAAGAACTTGAGCACAACATACGGATAGAGACACGTATTCTGCTTTCGCGGTAGACAGCGTCGTATAGTCTTGCTTTTTCGAAGACCAGCTCACTAACTTTTCACCTAAGAATTGAGCTCCACCGGATATACTCTTGAATGAGTCTTTACACCCCGCATAATCAACATCTGAAAATCCGGTTAGTTCAAAACCAGAATCCTTCGTATACTAGGGACCCGTATTAACGATTCCTCAAAGATAGCAAAAGACCCTTTTAACCTCTTTGAGGTGCTTCTCTTTTAGCTTAGCCTGGTACCGAGCACATAAACATGTAGCATGTACAATGTCCGGTCTGCTTGACGTAAGATACATTAGGGCACCAATAATGCTTCGATATTTTTTGCATCAACTAGAGTCCTATTTTGATCTAGGTCAAGATAATATCTAGGTCAAGATAATATCATCTACGTAGACATGTACCACTAAGATGTCATCGTCAAAGCGTCTTATAAACAACGTTGGATCAATGGTGCCTTTGAAGAAGTGATTCTATAGGAGAAACTTTGACAATTCGTCATACCATGCCCTCGGTGCTTGCTTTAACCCATAAAGTGCCTTCTTTAACTTGTAGACATGACTTGGATGATCAACATCACTGAAACCTTTAGGTTGACACACATACACGTCTTCTTTTAACGAACCATGAAAGAAAGTAGTTTTCACACCCATTTGGAATACAATGAATGATTTGTGTGTCGTGTATGCCAAAAATATCCTAATAGCTTCCTTCCTAGCAACCAAAGCGAATTATTCTTCAAAATCTATTCCTTCCTCTTGACGGTACCCTCTCACAACCAGGCAAGCCTTGTTTCTGATGACCGGGTTCTCTTAGTCATGCTTGTTTTTGAATAAGCATTTCAAAGTAATGGGTTTAATGTTATTTGGAGCAGGAACTAACACCCATACATCAAGCCTTTTGAACTGAAGAAGCTTTTCTTGCATTGAGTCAATCCATGCAGGGTCGGTCATCACCTTTTTGACGTTTCGTGGTTCCATAGTTCTCACAGTCAGTGCGTAGATGCACATGTCACCATATGTTCATAACTGATTTCGTGTCAAGACTTGTTGCATTATCATATCACATCCATACACATGAAAATAAAAAAACTAGAGAGAGAAAGAGGTTTTAAAGAGAGAAAGAGGAAGAAAGAAAAATGGTAGATTACTAAGATACGAATGAGTAACCAGCACCCTCCTAACATGCTAGGAGGGTGGTATTTATAGTACAAAGAGAGAAAGACACTTGTTGGGTCGTTTGGGCTTTAATAGGCTGAACAAATGTGCTTTAGCCCGACACCAAGGCCTAATTAGCTTAGATTAATTCCTGTAAACTACGTTTTCCTATACAAGGCTCGGAAATATTTAATGATAATCACTTTACTAAAAACGAGGCTAAAAATCTCCCCCTAAGGGGTGCTCATTGCAGTTATGGCTTCACTTCTTATGACGTCTTGAATCTTGGAGCCTTGTATGCTTTAGAATTCTTTTGAAGTTCCTTTTCCTTTTACATGCTTGTGATCTTGGATCCTGATCTTTATCATGATATCTTATGACTTTAACTTGATATCATGGTCTTTAGCCTTGAGAACAGCTTGGATCTTTCTTGACTAGAATACGTCTTAACCAACATACTCATCCTTTGACATCACATGAAGGCTGAAAATCTTCCTCAACATAGACCTTGTGACTTGATCTATTTGAAATCATATACTTGATGTTCTTTGAGGAAGTTCTTGTTTATCAGAGCTTGCGGAAGTGTATCTTTGAATTTTAGAACTATTTTTATGTTTTTTAATGCCGTTGAATATATCCTTGAACTTTGAGAATGAGTATGTGGCCTTGACTGCGACTCAGCTAGAATATGGTAGAAACACCATCGACTTGTCCTGCATGTTTAAGTTAGAGATAAACAACAAATATAGACGAATATGTCTTTGTCATTTCGTCGAATATGGTTGCAATAACCACGGTTCCCCGTTAATCAGTATAAATACTGCCTATGATCGGGTAGAATTCAAACAGAATATTCTTGACAGGGTTTGATAGCGGCACTAGCCATTCTTGTTACTGTTGCGTCTCAAAGCAGACAACACGGTAAGAGTGAGTATGTGTGTTATTTTCTCACTGATTAAGACATCAATGCGTGTTTAGTCTTCCCATTCCTAGATACCCTTTTGAGGCTGCCACAATGGACATGAGGTCAAAAACTTGTTTGAAAAATAGTCGACATGTTGATGAATAAAGATTTTTAAACATATCGAAAGTTTTATGTTTTCAATAAGCATCCATCAATTCTCATTAATACACACAGATTATATTTGCGTCTATGTTGGACTTTTATACAACTTGTGTTCTTGATGATGAACAACATGTGTATATGGAATTATGTCCTAATGAGATTTATTTATTGATCTCGTTGGCTCTAGACTCTATAAGTGCACTTTTGTTATTTGGTGATTGGAGGCTGGAGCAGACTGTCACCTTTTCAATATCTACGATCTCGGAGTGAAAAAGTCGATAGAAGCGTGTTGTTCTCTGTAAGAAATGTAACAAACTTCTTTTGAGAAAAGCCTGAGTAGCTGGGATGGGTTGTGCATTGCATCACTGGGTCCATGATGACTTGTCTTCAATACCAGAATCATCTTTGTGATTACCGATATATTATGCATTGACCCGGTTTCTGCCTTAAGGTTGTATGGAGGGCTTCTTTTTTACACCCTTTATCCTTACAATTCTTTTTCATTCTTCCACCCCTTCAATGTTATTCCAACACGTCCTCATTATCACCATGTTAGGTTTGTTCCGATGATAACTCATGCCTTGGATAACATTCTTCCCAATCTCACTTTACTCCTTTTTTCAATCATACCAAGGGACTTCTACTTTATCTATTAGAGTGTCCCTGGGTAGATCCTTCCGGTTCTTATTGGATCATGGAACAAATTACCTATTCTTAACCTCCTTATAACACTGTAAGAAACAACAGTTGGTTAGTCTATGGTATTTCCATAGTAGCCATAAAACCATTGAAAAAGCAATCAACGTGTTCGAGAAATCATTTATTACACATTGAGAGTTTTGTATATCACCAATAAGCTCCCCCTATACATATGCATCAAATTATGAAAGAGATCTGCACATGAAAGGACGAGAACGTACTTATATTCAAAAGACCTTGTCCGAATTAAGCTGTATTGATCACATTTTAATCACTCTTCCCCCCCTCAAAAATTGCATATGTGGTGACAATTTTTGATTTAACATGTTAATTAAAATACAAGTTAATGAACGTTGATCCACTTTTGAGCTAATCAAAACAATGAGAGAACAGGAATGCATGTCGAATGAACTAATATCAAAATTTATACTCTCCCTCAATAATAAATTAGAGTGAAAACTTAGAGCGGGAGTTTCTTGAGCACACAGTTTTGAAAATTTTTAAATATTTCTTATGAAAATATCTTGAAAAATTGTGCTCAACAGGAAGATGATGTTGAATTTATCTAATTAATTATCATTTCCTTAGTGCTTCTCTTGAGCATTCAAAACTTTGAATGTTTATATGACTTTGCTCAAGACCAAGAAGATATGAACTTCTCGTTGTTTAGGATAAATGTACAAAAATGAACATTTTCCTTTCTTTAGAGTCCGAGTCCTAAGCTGACATTTACTTAGAAGTCATAAAGAAGATTTGAAGAGACATGTTTTGAAACTTATAGAAACTCTCACTCGAACTTCATTTATACACCCATGTCAATATTAATCCGCATTTCTAGGTGCGTAAATATTATCAATTGACGAGAGACATGTCGAAGAAGATTATTTTTGGTATTTTTGAAATTTTTCGATTTTGTATTTTGCTTTTATAGGTTTTATATTTTTGTATTATGCTTTTTGGATATATATATACAATTTTGAAATGTTTTAGATACACAAAGTAGATGAGAGAGAATGTGTCTAAAAGCATTAAAACTTGGTTTTCAAAAAGCTTCCCCTAAAAAATTGATCCACTTATAAAGAATGATTCAAATTTTAAAAGTGACATGAGAAGGGAGTGTTGAACACAGAATTTTGAAAGATTTTGAAAATCCTTTTGAAAAATTCTTGAAAAATTATGTTCAACTGTTTTGAAAACAAGAAGATTTCTCTTCTTTTAAAGGTAAAGCGCACTAAAGCGTACACTCCCCTTTTATTTGAAGATCGGGTTATGCACTAAAGTATACATAAGCCATAGCTGAAAGCTCATCAAAAGTGATATTCATCATCTCCATGATTTTCTTTGTCCTTTTGTTGTATACTCTGTAAGTACAAGAATTTGCAGAATAACCAATGAAAAAGCCTATATCACCTTTTGAACCAAGCTTCCTAATATATTCATCTTTTGCACAGAGTATCCTAAATGAGAAAGGAGGTTTTTGAGAAGACTGGTGTATTAATTCTTATCAGTCTTAGGGGTGTTTATTGGGAGGGAGCTGAAGATTACAGTATGTTCGTCTACTAGCTAAAGAAATAAAGCTAGAGTATTCAAAAAGATCAAGGTCATTGAAGACGATCTCAAGGAATACTGAACTTCATTCTTATCATTTTACTTTAGTTTTGCTTGTAGGAAACATTGTAAGTAATTCACATGTGACACCATATTGGAGGGAGATTGTTAGCCTTACTATTTTGTAAAGCTGGAGTCTTACACGTGAATTGGACTAGATTTGGACACTGCGTATCACGCAGGGGTTATTTATGTAAAATGGCTCTCCATGAGGGGTGGTGGAAGCTCATTTGTATTTTTCATTCTAACCTGGCTCTAATACCACATGTTGCATTATCATATCACATCCATACACACAAAAATAAAAAAACTAGAGAAAGGAAGAGGAAGAATGAAAAGTGGTAGATTACTAAGAGAAAAATGAGTAACCAACACCCTCCTAACATGCTAGGAGGGTGGTATTTACAGTACAAAGAGAGAAGGACCCTTGTTGGTTTGTTTGGGCTTTAATGGGCCGAACAAATGGGCATTAGCCCGACACCAAGGCCCAATTAGCTTAGGTTAATTCTCGTAAACTACCTTTTCCTATACAAGGCTCGAGAATATTTAATGTCCATCACTTTACTAAAAACAAGTCTAACAAGACTGGTTGTGATGGTTCTCCTATCACTTGTTCTAGAGGGTGATTCTTACTCAAGTGATATTCGTAAGGGTATGGTTGATAGAAAGTATGCATGTTTGATGGATCCACATATTGTGAAGATGATGATTCAGCAACACTTATGGATGGTGGAGAAAATGGGTTGACAAACGTATTCCCATCGAACATAGCATTTGGAACATTTTCAGCAACTGCTTCAGGTTGGAGTTGGGCTTGATTATCTTGTTGCTGATCTTGTTGTTATTGTCATAGCTCATCAACATCCTATGAAGTGTTTGGAATATTTTCAGCTTGTAAAGATGAATTTGTTGGTGTCGGTGCGGTGTCTACTATTGTTGTAGATGCCATTGGAGTCTGAAGAACTTGAGGTGCTAGAGCAGCAGGAGCAGTTCTTGGAGCAGCTAACGGTTGACCACCAATATAATCATCATACATAGCTTCGAACAATAAATCCATTTCACGTTCAGCTTGTTTTTGAGATGTTATTGTTGATAGATCATAAGTAAGATCGAGTCCTGAACTGATTTGTCTGGAAGTCATCCCTTGAAGCCCAGGTTTTGAACTGCATTATTCAAAAGCCATCACTGAAAGCTCATCAAATGTCACGTTCATGGTCTTTATGATTTTCTTTGTCCTTCGGTTGTATACTCTGTAAGCATAGGAATTAGCAGAATAACCAATGAAAAATCCTATATCACCTTTCGCACCAAGCTTCCCAATATCTTCACGATCATTGTTGGGATAACAGAGAGCTCCGAATACATGAAGAAAGGAGATATCCGGTTTTCTGCCATTAATAAGCTCATATGTCAAATCGACGGTAAATGATGGAGCGGTTTTGTGTGTAGCACGCAGTAGCAATTGCTTCAGCCCCTAAGAATAAAAGAGCATAAGAAAAAATTAACATTGTTCTAGCAGCCTCCACTAACGTTTAGTTTCTTCGTTTCATGACTCCATTTTGCTGAGGAGTTCTCACAGAAGAAGACTGGTGAGAGATGCCAACACTGTTAAAGTATTCTTTAAGCACTTGATTCTTGAATTCTGCGTCGTTGTCGGTTCTTACAATAATAACTGGAGCTTGTAAAAGGACTTGAATTTTCTTTAAGAAAGTCTTAATCACTTCTGGTGCGTCATCCTTTGATCTGAGAAAGTGAACCCACGTGTAACGAGAGTAGTCATCTACTATCACCAGAATATACCGCTTCCCATTTATGCTTTTGACTCTCATTGGGCCAAACAAATCTATATGAAGCAAGTGTAACCTCTGCTTTGAATTTGGAACAGGTTTGGGTGGGTGAGATGCCTTTTTGATTTTTCCTTACTCGCATGAGGGACAAAGATGTTCTTTATGATATTCGAATTTTGAAAGACCAGCGACGAGATCTTTTTTAGCAAGGTCATTTATGATGTCAAAATTGAGGTGGGATAAACGTTGATGCCATAACCAAAACTTGGTAGAAGTAGCATGAGCCATGAGGAAAATTAGAGATACAAAGGCCATTTCATGAAGATTGATGGTGTAAAGGTTTGTTGTATGATTTCCTTTTAACAAATCAACTCCTTCTAGATTTCTGACGAAACAGGTGTTCCTTTTGAAAGCGACCTCTATGTTTGAATCACAAAACTACCAACCAAGAATAGATTGTACCCCAAGCCCTCAACGAAATAAACCTTGGTAATCAATATATTCCCCCATTTAAGATCGCCATAACCTATAATTTCAACAACATGATCATTTCTAAAGCGAACAGTTCCTAAAAAAATCCAGACAAAATTGATGAGAAGCTTTAGATTCCCGGTCATATGCTTGGAACAACCCGAGTCGACGCACCATAAACAAATTTAGATAACCTGCCAAGAAAAGAAGTGGAATTTGGAAACCGTTTGCTTGTAGGGTCGTGAGGGTTAGAAGTACATGCATTATCACTTTTAGAGTTGTCAGATTGACACTCAGAGTTACTGGATTCAATTAATTTGCCACTAAGGCATGTTCTAGGTTTCCTAGGCGTAGATGAAGTAAGTCTTTCTTTGGACCCTAACGTCTTAGATTTCTTGACTTTTGGCTTATGTTTCTTTTGATTTTCAACATTTGAAACATTTACACTTTGGTTATCATCACGAGAATTCATGTCATTCACATAATTAAGCACACTGACATCATGATTAGCGGTAATTAAACATTTCTTATACATAGCACAAACAACTTCAGATTTATCATTCCGAATAACAAGCTTAATGTTATTACATTCAGGTGACACATGTTTCTTATTCTTAGAAAGCAGTAAATTCCTATGGTGTTCTTTTACTTCAACATCTTTATTCTTGATGCAACTACTCTTAGATGCAAAAGGGACCCTATCATTCTTTGTATTGCTCCTAGGTTGTGGTCTTCTGGTCTTATAAGTTCTTTCTACTCCTATAGAAGAAACACCATTTGAATTAGAATTCACATTTTCCTAAGAGATGACATGAGGTTGTGAAGTAGTGATCAGTTTTATCCTAACGCTTGGTTTAACATGGTTATTAGACATAACATTATCTACCCTAGAAGTCTTAGAAGGATTAATCCTAAACATTCCCAGGGCAATCACTTTATCATTTTTCATAACTTTTAATTCTCGAGTGGAAGGTGCCGAGTTTGAAGTGACTTGTTTTAACAAAGCATTCATCTCACCAACCTTAGGAATAACCTTTGAATTCGGAATAGGAGTTATAGAATACAGTTTTAATTTGTAAAAAGAAGGTGGTTTCCCCAAGATTGATTGCTTTGTAAACTTTGTATTCGCACTCGTTCCTTGAGTGGTGTCCTTTGTTCAGAAATCTTATCAAATAACTGGGCTCTTAAATTAGCATTTTCATAAATCGTATTATGTAATTTTTCTTGCAAAGAGATAATTATGGATTTGGTTTGAGTTCGTGTCACATTGATAGAGTCAAACAGGTTCTTGTATGTAGTCTTAAGGTGTGCATTTTCTTTAGCATAATTCACAACCTTAAACTCTAATTCCACGTTATCATCTTCTAGTTTTTGAGATAAAGGATCAAGGGTATCTGATACACATGGAGTATTCTTACTTTTACCCTTTAGATCTCCCAACTGAGCTTGCAACTGTCCGATCTTTTGTTGCATATCATTATAAGCTTTATCGTATGAAATTTTATCATATTTGCATTCTTCACATTTTTTGTAACAATCATTCCAAAGTTTAGCATATTCATTTTCCTTTTTAATGATACAATTTTGAAATCGTTCTTTCGTACGTTCAAGCTTAGTCTAGAGATCGGATGCTTCAACAACAGTAGGAATTTGCACAATAGACATAATATTCTAATTGACAACTTCTCTCAAGAGACGCTCGATTTCATATTCCAAAGACTTGTGCTTAGCAATATATTCATCAACTTCTTTTGCAAGAGATTTAAAGTCTCGAATTCAAAAATTGTATTTCAAAATTTTGAACTCTAGCATCAACTTAGTTAACAATAGGGAAAATTTCATCTTTTTTAATTTTGTGAAGCTCTTGATGAGCAGAATATGACCAATTGTGATATCTAATATAATCTTTTGCTTTACAACACGTTAATGAGTCACAATGGTGCTTGTTTTACCCTCTTTAGAAATTTCCTGTGCAAACACTTGGAGATTGTATCATCCGAAAACTCTTCATTTGGTATTGAAATGGATTTGGAACGATTTAGAAACAACTGGCCGTTTTGGATGACATTTGAAAAATTAAATCTCACATGATTTGGCCTTTGAGAAAGCAAAATACTCTGACAAGTTGATTTAATTTTTGCTAATTTTCCGGTTTTATTTAATTATTAAAATGTTTCATTTTTATAGTAACTCTCTTGAGCCAAGTTGCAGTGTCTCCTCGATCCATCCCAAGAAAACATAGTAAAATGGGACTATGAAACTCACCTGATGCACAACTACTTTACAAATTCCCTGAGCTTGCTTGAGATAAAAATGATTTTGATAACCTAAAGCCATTTTCTGTTCGGTATGGTAAAACGAATCTGGCTTAGGTGAAAGCATGTGCATCGTTTGAATCGATTGACCCATTTTTAACAAAATGTTATCTAATTCCTTTATCTTATTCCCAAGTTGAATTTGTTTATCAAGAAGCTCATCTTCACGTATTTTGAAATCAGACTTCAACTTCTTCTTCTCTTGTTGAAGATAAGAAACAGTTGATTTTTCTTTTGAAAGCTAGTTATTTAAATTTGTAATTTTCTGATTCAAAGTCGTTATCATTTTAGCAGAACTTAAGTGAAGTGCATTTATCTTTTTAGTAAGAAATTGCTCTTGATAAACAAACTTTTGATAACACCTTTTAAGTTTATCATATTTTTCTTGATTGATTTCAAAACATTTTTCTTGATTTTATAATCTAGCAAGCTCAGTGGTCAATTCTGCATTAGTTTCTTTCATTTTGCGATTGATAGAGTTGACTTTCTCAACTTCAATTGCCAAATTATTATATAATGGTTCAAAATAAGCACAGGTTTCCTCAACAGTTGCAGGATGTCGTTCTACTATTCTTCCATTATGTTCCATACTAGATTCTACAAAGATATCATTACTATTATTTTATTGAATCATATGTGGCTCAGTAATAGGATTGAGTATCTCAGTATACTGCTTCTCTTGAGTGAACATATTGAATATATCATTATTATAACAGTTGTCATAATGGTGTACCTGAGCTGATCCATCTGAGTTATAGACGGGAGCTTTGTCAGTCTAAGTACCCGATGTCAATGCTTGCAGCAAATTTGCCATCAAGATGCAGTTTGCATTGACTTCCTCAATTTCATCAAGATCCCCTGCAGCAGCCATTAAATCAAACTCTTTAGCTTGGATTTGAATCCCTGCTTCTTCCTTTTGAGCAATCAGCAACTGAGTCTAAAGATAAGCATCATCCCTTCTTCTTGATCTGACTATGCAGTTCCTAGCAAGATGACACATTCCTCTGCAGTTGTAACACCTTATCTGATTTCTGTTGTTCCCATTACCATTACCTTCAGCTTATGCTGCTACAACATTACCATTCCCATTCTGATTCACATTCTGATAAGCAATCCCCAGAACAACAATAAGCCCATTCTGATTTCCAACATTCTGAACACCCGAATTCTGAACTGCATTCTGAACAACCTGATTCCCGACATTCTGTACAACATTATACCCATTTTGATTCCTAACATTCTGCCCAGCATACTGTCTAAACTAATTCCCAACATTACCTCTGACCATCTGCATCTGTCTATCTTGCCTTATATTCATACCCAGTTGTATAATCTCCCTATTGCGTGGGTTAGATGAAATTCTTTGGTTGTTGTTGGTTGGTGTAGAATAGTTAAGTTTGAATGCTTTAGCCATTAGAACAAGTGCCATGTTCATTGCAGTTGTGGGATTAAAAATGTCTTCAGGATTTATCATTGGTTGTTTCATGTAGTTCTGTTTGAATGATGGTTGTGGGATGTAGTTGTTGTTGGGTTGTGGTTGTTGCATGTAGGTAATCTGTGATGGTTGATCTTGGTGAAACACTAGATAATTGTAAGGATTATTAGAATTTGCCATTAGTGCCAAAGGATCATGTGTTCTTGCAAGTCGTTCTGCCCTTAGCTCATTTATCTCCACCTGATTAAATTTCAAGAAATCATACAACTGATTGTAATCTGATGTATGCAAGTCCTTTGTTTGGTGAACAATGGTAACATGACATCTCCATTATGGTTGTAGGTTGTTAAGGAACTTGAGATTGCTGGCTATCTTTTCTGGAAAATGTTTGTTTCTTTTGAAGTCATTCATTAACTTTGAGAAACGATGATAGTAAGACTTACTCGATTCCCCATCAGTAAAAGTAAACCTTTCCCATTCACTAAAAAACTTAGCCTTTTTCTCTTGAATCCCAATATCAGAACCTTTCATCATTTGCTGAACACGTAACCAGATTTCCTGAGGAGTTTCACAACTATCAACAGTATCATAGATGTCTTTAGAAAGGCCCATGAGTATAGTCTGAATAGCTTGATCATCAGCTTCCATTTGCTTTACTTCTTTATTAGTAAGTTCTTCATCAGTCTGCTAATGAAAAGTTTCAGCAACAGGAATTTCACGATCTGGATCACCTGGTTCCAGAATCATTTGTCTGACATAAGGACCATGCATAATGGAATTGTAGATTAGCTTTTCGTTTGGTTTACTCTTTGCATAACGAATAAGACGAGAAGACCATGGAACATAGTTGTCTTTATTGAGCATAGGTGGACGGTTTTCAGAACCAGCAGCATAAATGTCTTGATGAGTCAACATTGCAAAAATGATGTAAAATGATATACTAGGATCGTTTTAGTGATTAGTGATTATGAGTTGCTCTTGATGTAAACTAAAAGTCTTTGAAACTATAAATGAAATCTTCGCGGGATTTTACAAATATTGATTTAACCGAGAAAATAAGTGAGTATTTCTTAGGATTTTACAAATGCAAGAAGAAACCGTGAAAATAGAATTGTGGATAAAAAAAGAGACTTGTATATTTTGGCTAAAAAAATTTCATAAATGGGCTGAGTGTCAAAATCGTCTGAGTGGCTAAATCGGCTGAGTGTCAAAATCGGTTGAGTGTCAAAACCGGCTAAGTGTCAAAATCGGTTAACAAAAAATGTCTAAATCGGTTAACACAAAATGTCTAAATCGGTTAACACAAAATGTCTAAATCGGTTAACACAAAATCTCTAAATCGGTTAACACAAAATGGATAAATCGGCTGATTCATATGCCTATTTCGGCTCCTTCATAAAATATGGAAAACCAACTTTTCAAATCACTTAAAAACACACGTTTGGACGTTTTTCCTTGATTATTTTGTACAACTAAGTATTTCAAAGAAAGATCTAACATAACGTAACAAACTTTAAGGTTTTTAAGACCAAAAGAAATTGTGTACTTTTGTTTCATGTATAACCAAATAAAACGCACCCTTTTTAAATCTTTTGATCAAACAAAACGCACAAACATCTCTAAACACTCCTAGGCTCTTGATACAACATGTTAGATTATATCAAAACATCAAACACATGAAAATAATATGAATTCTAATGAGAGAAAGAGGTTTTAGAGAGAGAAAGAGGAAAAAAGAAAAATAGAAGATTACATAAAGAAGAATGAGTAACCAACACCCTCCTAACCTGCTAGGAGGGTAGTATTTATACCCTAAGAGGGTATTTGCCACATGGGCTTACATTGTGCCGATTCTAACACTCAATGGGCTTTAAGCCCGCAACTTAGGCCTAATTAGATTAAACTAATTCCCATAAACTACGTTTTCCAATACAAGGCTCGGAAATATTTAATGACCATTACTTTACTAAAAATGAGGCTAATAGTCCAGACTTTGTTTCTTTCAAACTAATTGAGCTCCTCTTGCATTGCAATTACCGATCCTTCTTCTTCTAGAGCTTCAATTACCTTCTTTAGTTCAATCTTAGAGAGAAAATTGACATAAAGGCATTCATCGGCTGATGCAGCTTCAAAGTCTCTGACTCTGCTTCTTTTTGTTACATTAGCCTGAGGTTCACCTAGAATGTTAAACATGAGAATGTGTTTGTCTCTAAACCATCTGTCTTGAGGAGCTAGAGTATCAAGATTGACCTCTGTTGACGATGAAATAATTATTGGTGAGGGATCAACTTCATTGATTGGGTTATCATTACATGTGATGTATTAAGGTTCAAAGGCATCATTGTGATTTTCACCTGGTTTAAAATCTTCTGGTTCATTTTGAACATGATGATTATCAGCTGATGAAAGCTCAAGTGACTCATCAGATGAGTTGATGTTAAGATTTGAGGAAATGACAGTGCCAGGGATGATGATGTTATTTGTGGAAAGGGATCTGATGCAGGGACATAAGGTAAGTAGTCATCATTGCCATAGATTTGAGAAGGAATTCTTTTTGGTATCAAGAATTCATCATCAGGGAAGGATCTGTTTTCATTAAAGTTGATTTAATCACCTTTTGTGATGATTTGAGTGATTACTTCATCAACTTCATTATATATGACATGATAAGTGTCATACTCTGCCAAGGCAGAAACACGAGGCGTAACGTCATGGGTATCATCACAACATAATGGTGTCAACAATAGAGAAAACTACAATGCATTAATCAAAGCTAAAATGGACACAAAGTGTGATGACAATACCAAACACAAGAAAAGGAGTCTTGTATTGAGGTAAAGAGTCACTCCAATACAAAGACATAAACGAAATAATCCAAAACCTAAAACAATCATAGAATCAATTCAAAATAAACACAAAATGAAAACTAGGGAAACTCCGCATGCAAGCCTAAGGTCTCACTAGCCAATCTTCCTAACTTCACTTTCCTCGTGATGCTAACCTAAAAATGATGCTTAAAACGTCAACAATAATGTTGGTGAGAGTCATAGGTTTTAGACATGCAATAATACTCGCTTTTACTGTGATTATCAAAACAATATAGGAGGACGATAATGAACTATCATGAACTTATGCTAGCATGCAACAAAAATCAAATCAACATATCCACAAACATAATTTCGTATTCGGGCTTAGAATAGCTGGCATTATAAGCAACCAAGCTCACACAGCATATCACATTGGGTAGGCATACCCATCCGCTCCCACTGAGTAGGCATACTCATCCGATCCCAAATCAATATCACAATCTCACTGAGTAGGCGTACTCATCTGATCCCAAATAACACATGTATAACATAGTCATATAATAGTCATGTAATGTCCATATGCAATTTAAAACACATAATCACAGCGATAAAACATTTCAAAACATATTTTGCATCATTTCCATCCTAATGAAAACATAAAAATGGGACTATGAAACACACCTGATGCGCAGCTACTTCACAATATCCTTGCAATCAACTAAACACAAATAAAACCCATTGTTTTATTAGCGCGATAGGCTCAAATGCCCAAACATGTAACAATCAATTGATGGACTACTAAGTTTATATTATGATTATAAACCCTTTACCATACTTCCCATATCTCTCTTATACTTTAAATACCTTTAATCACTTATTCTTGTTTTCTAGATTTTTGGCAGAATTTTATAGTCACTTTATGACTACAAATAAAATACTAAATCATCAAATTGAGTTTTCCCCTTTCATTACCTACCTTCCCAATGGGTTATGAACTACTGTGATTTTTCAGAAAAAAATAATATTGAGCCTAACTATTTTATAAAAAATTAACATCACAAAGTACTCAAATTCGGATCTGAACCCACACCAAAAAGTTTGATTTTTCTAAAAATACTTAGACAATGAATTAGGACTTGTTCTTTGAGATGGAGTTAATAGAAACATAAAATATGACCTCTGATTTTTCTCAAGCATTGAATCAACTTTTAAGTAGGGGTTTTACTCCCCGAAATCAGACCAAAATCTGACCCGAATTTCTGTTTTGATAACGTTTCTTGCAAAAATTATTTGACTAACTTCCCGAACTCAAAACTTTTCGGGGCCAGACTTTTTGGAAACTAGACTATCTGAACTTCAATTTAGGCACAAGATTCATCCCAAAACTCGTTTTGATCATTTAGATATCATTCAATCAACACGGCCCAAAATTCTGCCAAACCCTAACTTTCAATTTAACGCGATCTAACCTAAACCGTTTACACCCACATGCTCTAAATCTAATCCCGAACACCCCCATATAGTTTTATATCATTAATTTTCAGAAAATTTATGAACCCTAATTATTCCATCAATTAAAGTTACTGATTATAAAAAGATTAAACAAAAACTTAATTAAGATCGTACCTAAACCTTTACTCGATACCACTTAAATCACCACCTTGGTTCTTGATAAAAAAAATTTTTCTTCTTCTTGAGGGATTCGGCCGAACAAACAAAGAGGGAGAGAAAAGTGTTTTAGGGTTTTCCTTAGTTTTGTATTTATACTATCTAGAATCCTTGTTGCACTCAAATTTTGTTTCTCTTTTTTTTCTTTTTGTATAACCGGCCGAATAACCGGCCATTCACATAAGCAACCTTGGTGAAAGTGATTCCATTATGATTCACTGAGCCGTATCCTCTTGTGTCACCAGGAGAGTTATCCCCAAATACCACTTTAGGACATGACTCCTTTGAATATATGTGTATATATTGTTTAACCTATGTCATGTGTCTAGAACAACCACTATCTAGATACCATACATATATATTTAAGTAATCCTTTTTCATGGTGATTTCCACCTATTAACCAAACCTAGCATCAGCCTTTCCCACAGCTGGCTCATCCTCAGCGATAGCCATGAATGCTTTAACCCTAGTAACCCCTTTATCCCTAGAGAATAAAGACTCTTCATCATGTCAAATGACTTAGCTACCAACCCCTTTTCACTCTTATTTTTTGATACAACATCAATCTTCTTAGTAAGAAGGGCCCACTTAGCTTTGTATTTACCCTTGTAGTCCTTTTGACTATTGTTAGTGATTTGATTATGTTGTTGTGATTATGATGAATTTGTGTAAAATTTGGGCTTAGTGTAGTTTTTGTTCTATGGGTTTCCTAGCTGAACCAACTCTTCCTGCTCTTTTTTAGAACTTTTTCTAATTTGCAAGGAGAGCTCTGTCATGAAACTCAGCATTAAGATCAACCAAGAATTCATTGTTGCTCCTAGTATCTTCCTCAACAATTGAGTCACTGTCTGGAAAATAAGTGTTAGAAATCAGGGCTTTTGATGTAGAACTCTGAATGGTAAATCTTTTAGTCTTAGACTGATAGATTTGATCAATTAGCTCTACTTCATAGTTATATTTGCCATACAGAGTAGCTAGAGTATCATTTTTGATAAAGTTATTAGCTCTCTGAGTTTGATTCATACTTAGCCATTTCTTGGGTAAGCTATTAACAAATGTGGCATTAACTTCAGCTTGAGGAATTTTAACATCTTTGTTTTCAAGTTAATTTAATAACATGTTCAGCCTGGTGAAGGTCTCTTTTACCTTTTCACCTTCAAGTGCTTTGAAAGCATTTGATTTTAATCTGAGGGCAGCAATTTTGGTATCTCTAGTATTAGATGGTCCCTCGTGACTTAATAATAAATCATTCCACATGGATTTAGCAGTGGCACATTTAATGACAGATTTCATCACATCATTGGGTAGACAAGAGATGATAATGCTTTTTATTCTCTTATCTTGATTTGCATGTCTTCTGTCATCATGAGACTACTGCTTTTGAGGTTTGATTAAAATATTTTTAGAAGTGGATGCAGGAGACTTAGGAACATAGGGTCCATACTTCCCATATCTCTCTTATACTTTAAATACCTTTAATCATTTATTCTTGTTTTCCAGATTTTCGGCATAATTTTATAGTCACTTTATGACCACAAATAAAATTCATTCCCGACCTTCCTAATGGGTTGTGAACTACTGTGATTTTTTAGAAAAAATAATATTGAGCCTAACTATTTTATAAAAATTCAACATCACAAAGTACTCAAATTCGGATTTGAACGCACACCAAAAAGTTTGATTTTTCTAAAAATACATAGACAATGAATTAGGACTTGTGCTTTTAGTTGGAGTTAATAGACACATAAAATATGACCTTTGATTTTTCCCAAGCCTTGAATCAACTTTAAAGTAGGGGTTTTACTCCCCGAAATCAGACCCAAATCTGACCCGAATTTACTGTTTTGACAACTTTTCTTGTAAAAATTATTTGACTAACTTCCCTACCTCAAAACCTTTTGGGGCTAGACTTTTTGGAAACTAGACTCTCTGAACTTAAATTTAGGCATAAATTCATCCCAAAACTCTTTTTTATCATTGAGATATCATTCAATCAACACGACCTGAAATTCTGCCAAACCCTAACTTTCAATTTAACGCGATCTAACCTAAACCATTTACACCCACATGCTCTAAATCTAATACCGAACACCCCCATTTAGTTTTATATCTTTAATTTTTAGAAAATTTATAAACCTTAATTATTCCATCAATTAAAGTTACTAATTATAAAAATAGGGTTATTATACAAAGAAATTACTATACTTTCCCAAAAAGTTCGCCTAAGTTACTAAACTTTCATTTTGTTCACGTAGGTTACTAAACTTATGAAACATGACATTTTGGGTTACTCAACTTTGCAAAAATATACGTAAACATCATTGAACTTGTAAAAACATGACATTTATGTTACTTAACTTACCGAAAAATATACGTCCAGGTTGCTCGGATTAACATTAAAATTATGGGGGTGTATGTTTATCAAAAGTTCAGTAACCTAAGTAAACAAAATGAAAGTTGAGTAACTTAGGAGAACTTTTTGGGAAAGTATAGTAACTTCTTTGTCTATTAACCCATAAAAATATTAAACAAAAACTTAATTAAGATCATACCTAAACCTTTACTCGATACCACTTGAATCACCACCTTGGTTCTTGATAAAAAAAATTTCTTCTTCTTGAGGGATTCGGCCGAACAAACAAAGAGGGAGAGAAAAGTGTTTTAGGGTTTTCCTTAGTTTTTTATTTATACTATCTAGAATCTTTGTTGCACTCAAATTTTGTTTCTCTTTTTTTCTTTTTGTATAACCGGCCAAATAAACACCCCTTTATTTTTTTAATTTTTTTTAATTATTATTAAATACATATTTACCCCCTTATTTTCTTATTTTTATAAAAACTCTTTATTAATTTTGCAAACCTTTTAAATAAAAACTAGTTTTAAAATTACTATTTATAAATTTCATTTCATAATTTACTTTCCTAATTTAGAAAACCTCCGCTTAATTAATTTAAATACTAGACTTAACTCAAACCTAATAATACATTATATACTCTTACGCTCGTATATCAATTATTCACCAAATTACACGATAACGCATAAAATCATGCTATCATTTCCATTGTCACAAAATGTGAACAAAATGAAATAGCTACCAAAAACACAACTCAATCACTAATAGATGAACACGCATCACGGATTGTTATCAAATACTCATATCAGATCACATACGCACATAATTATAACACATATAAATACTTTAGTCAACTCTAACGGTTTGACTAACTTACTCAGGTCACGGTTGTCACAATAAGTTTCTTTCATTTCTTGCCTTTAGATGTTGAATACCCTGAAATATTTAGCCATTGGAGAGTATCCAAGAAAGAAACCATCATCAGCCTTTTCATCAAACTTTCCTAGGTGGTCCATGTGGTTGTGAATGAACACAAGACAATCAAATACATAAAAGTAGCTAATATCAGGAGATCTTCCTTTGAACACACAATACACTGTTTTCCCATGTATTTTCACAATGATTGATCTGTTTTGAGTGTAGCAGGCAGTGTTTACAGCTTCTTCCTAAAATTGTTTAGGGAGTTTTGAACCATTTAATATAGTTCTTGCTGCTTCAATCAGGGTTTTGTTTCTTCTTTAAGCTATACCATTTTGTTCAAGTGTACAAGGGGATGAGAAGTTCCGAGATATCCCTTTTTCATCACAAAATTCTTCCAATTTATAGTTCATGAACTCTGTTCAATTATCACTCCTTGGCTCCTTTACATTAACATCATTGAGGTTCTCCATCTTTCTGATAAAAGACATGATGCACTTAGTTGCATCACTCTTTTTCTTTAAGCAAAATACCCAGGTGTACCTTGAGTACTCATCAACTATAACCAGAGTATATTTGTTATGACTGATGGTTAAGATTTAACAGGTCCAAAAAAATCCATATGAAGGAGATGCAAGCACTTGTTGGTGGAAAATAATCTTTTGGTTTTGAATGATGCTCTATGGTGCTTCCATTTCTCACATGCTGAACATAGTTTGTATTTAAGAAGAAGGAAGACCAGCAACAAGGTTTTGTTTGGCTAGTTTGTTGATGTTTTTGAAGTTGAGATGGGATAGTCTCATGTGTCATAGCCAGTTAACACTGTTGGAAGGTTTGACAAAGAAACAAGTATTGCTTTCTTCATTGTAAGATGACATATCAATGACATATACATCTCTTCTTCTTGGAGCAATAAGCACAAATTCATTGTTTTGGTTGAATATGGTTCCCTGTGTCTTGGTAAACAAAACTTTGAAATTTGCATCACATAACTGGCTGATGCTTATCAAGTTATGTCTTAGACCATTCACATAAGCAACCTTGGTAAAAGTGATTCCATTACAATTCATTAAGCCGTATCCTCTTGTGTCACCCGAAGCGTTATCCCTAAATACCACTTTAGGACCTAACTCTTTTAAATATGTGTGCATATATTGTTTAACCTATGTCATGTGTCTAGAACAACCACTATCTAGATACCATACAGATCTATTTAAGTAATCCTTTTTCATGGTGATTTCCACCCATTGACCAAACCTAGCATCAGCCTTTCCCACAGCTAGCTCTTCCTCAGCGATAGCCATAAATGCTTTAACCCTAGTAACCCCTTTAACCTTAGAGAATAGAGACTCTTCATCATGTCAAATGACTCAGCTACTAACCCCTTTTCACTCTTATTTTTTGATACAACACCAATCTTCTTAGTAAGAATCCAAAATTAGGGTTTCTAATTTGTTTTAATTAATACAATCAATATAACATGCATGAATATTTTTCCTACTTATATTATGAATTATAATGATGAAAAATGAGATATAAAAATACCCTTGATGATCCTTGATGATTTGAATGATTTTTGATTAATCGGCTAGGTTTATTCGAACAAAAACGATACCACGATCGAACCAAGCTTTACACAATCTTTCCAATATTTTTCCCACCTTCCTTGTCCTCCAAAACACCTTAGAAAAATCGTCCTAGCCCTTGAAAATCTTTGATGCCGCCTCTTTTGTTTTTAGGGTTTTCGGGTATGTTTTAGTTTTAGGGATTTAACAAATAAAATGTATAAAAGAATTATAATAGAATATTAGGCCGAATTTTGGGCTTTCAAAAATGACTAAATCAGATTTTAAATCTTGCATAATTATTTTGTAATTATCCTTATTTTATTTTATTTAATTTGTAAAGTATAAATAAATAAATGTAATTAATTTCGGCATAAATTATATATACATAAACATTAATTATTTTTCTTATATAATATAAGGTATTTTAATCTTACATAAATTTCATAATTGTCATATGTTGTATTTTTATAATTTCTAGAATTAAAATGAAATTTATGCATGCTTTTATGTAATTTTCTTGCATTAGGGGTATTTTGGTAATTTTACACTTGTTGAGATTTTTAGGTTTTACATTAGCAGTGGCACATTTAATGACAGATTTCATCACATCATTGGGTAAACAAGAGATGATAGTGCTTTTTAATCTGTTATCTTGATTTGCAAGTCTTCTGTCATCATGAGACTACTACTTTTAAGGTTCAATTAAAATATTTTCAGAAGTGGATGCAGGAGACTTAGGAACATAGGGACCATCAAAATAGACCAAGAACCTATCTTTCCAACTGGTGAAGTCATCCACATCAAAAGTTGGAACATTTGTGACATGAGAACCTCCCTTATTTTAAAGAAGTTATAGAAGATCCTCATTAATAACATTCGGGGAAACATTGTTTGTACCCGTGTTGTTAATGTTATTAGTTTGAAAAACATCTTCTACCGTATTAGGGTTTCCAACATTTCTAGAACTAGTAACTGTCCTATTAGGGTTTCCAGTATTTCTATAACTAGCACCAGGATGTGGAGGAATGGTTCCAGGCATGATTGGATCTTGATTTCAAAAACTTCAAACGGTTTATAAAATTGTTTTATAAATTAAACCGCTATGATACCAATTGAAAGTCCCAATTAACACGTCTATATGAAATAATACAACATTAATGAAAACAAATAACACAAGGTATAACTTTTCAATCGTGTAATGCTTTATTGATATAAATCACAGTATTACAAAGTGTTACAGATCATACTTGTTAAATGAGAATGTAAGGTTACCCTTTGAACAAGTAAACTTGACAAATGATCAAGTTTAGAAGCGAACTTATATAGACCCGCTGATAGGATCAGCTAACGATCTTGTAAGTTCGACAATCCTGTGGTGAAGTACAACAACATTCAATGCACATCCATTGTTGGTAACTCCCCGTCCATACTTTTGTGAACAGTTTAGCCAACTATTCACATCTTTCACCAACTCGTACTAGGTAGACTATTATTTGAATAACACCTTTTGTCCTGCCTTTTTTACTTTATCGAATTGTCCCGTCTAAACACACTTAAAGATAAGTATTAAGTTCAGCTTGCTTATCTTCAAAGGGTAATAAGATCATTAGGGTATTGTCACCCCTAACTCTCTTCGAACCATCAGTGTATTCCATCTACATATCAGCTGATATCCATCCCAGCTGACGAGTATGTCCTCAAGTAATCTTCGACTTCCTTGACGATGTCTTTGACTTGAATACATTGGAGGTTGCTCGCTAAAGCTATGCTTCAGCGAGCCCTTTTATTGCTCACTGATGTCCATCAGCGAGTCTTCAACACTTAGCCTAATTTCTGTTTAAATCTAGGCAGAGACAATTGGGCACTTAATTGGCCCAAAACAAAAATACCGTAACCAACCATTCGTAGCTTCACAACAAAAAAATATGTACAAACCATACCAACCAAACATGTTTGGCCAATAGGATACCACATATGATTCCCAACATACTGTTGGTGGTTCTTCAACGTAACCTAACGTTGGCAGTTCTTCATCTCCCGTTTGACATTTTAGTTTATATGACATGGAAACAATGTACTCCCCTCAATTTTCGGAGTCTTATTATGAGGATCAGTCTCACGTCGAAGAAGAAGTAGATATACAAGTCCCGAACCCGAAGAAGAAGACAAACTAAAGATGCCAATCGGCCCTAGCGAAGAAGAGGAACTAAAAAACCAAGGAACCACAATGTGTTCCATGGGCCTTTGAGGAAGTGGTTGCATTATGCAGATCTTGGGTTCGTATATCTAAAGATTGCGTTGCAGGTAATTGTCACACCCTGCTAAAGCGGAAACACGAGGTGCGACATATTAATAACATCGCATAAGATGATGGATAAAACACCATACATAATTTAGATAAAATAAAATTTATCTAAATTTTAACCATTCCAAATACAAGTCTTTGAAAGAAGAACATGATACATAAATAGTTTCCCAAACCTGAGTTTCCAAATTAAGACAAGCATTTTCCAAGACATCTACATTTAAAGAAAATGTCCACACAATGCAATCACACAATTTCCACTTTAACTTGATCACCTTAAATGCATGATAAAAACGGTCAACTATGAAAATAGTTGGTGAGCTCATAGGATTATGTGCATAAATTAGTTTCAAGAGATAATGTCCAAAAATAGATTTCTAAACCAGATTCAAGTTACCAAAACAAGTCAAGAATTCAAAATGACTCAAGCTTCCAAAGATAGTTCTCGTTACCAAAACGACTCAAGTTTCCAAAATAGTTCCCGTTACCTAAAGTAGCGTAACACAAGTAGTATGATGTATGCTATAGTGTTTATACGAGGTCACTTACTTAAACGTATTTAACCATTTAGTCTCTCTTAGTGTAGCCGCCTAGATGTCTGCCCGATAGTTCTACTAGATGTCTGCCCGATGACACTAGTCTAATATACTTGTACTATGCACCATGATTCGATGGAGTGAGGAGGGGCTAGCTTCCTAATAGCTCTATCTATACGTACTAACATTTCATCCCGATCTGGTGGGAATAGTGAGTTAAAAGTAGTGAGCTTCGTCCTCTAGCATCAAACAAGAAATGCATACCAAGTTTAAAAGTTTTAAAGCAAGTTCACAAGTTTAACAAGTTTCAAAGTTTCATAAATTCCAAGTGCGTTCAAAAGATTTAGTACGTAAAGTATTAACATAGAAATTTAAGTAAATCATATCATGCTTTTCACCCCAAAACCGTAAAAATGGTAAAAGAGAGGCTGTGAGAAACTCACCTTGTGAGTTAAGACGAGAGTATAAGTTCTGGCAAATTTCCAAGTAAACTAGGCAACCCAAATGAACAGCAACCTTCTACTCGACACCTATGGCAAGTAATAATACTTATTAGATCCTATATGATATGTTCGAACAATTTTTATATTCTATTAGTTGTGTCAATATTTAGTTTGTTACTAAAAGCCGTTTCATAATGTACGTGAAATATCAAATCTGTGCCGAAAACACGGCCAATTCGTGTAGCCGTTTGACCAAGTAAAAATTATTTGTAGTTCAAATCCTTTAAATGAATTTTAATATTATGTGTCTAAAAAGGTTAATACAAATAATGTCTAAAAACGGTTAATATATTTTTCGACCTCTCTACATTTTTAAGATGACAAAATGTAAAAACATTTATGATAAAAATAAATGTTTACATGTTATTAATCGTAAACTTCCATTTCTATGCAAATCACGTAAGTTATGTACAAACAAATCATTAAACATGATTAGTGATCAAGAAAATATTTTTTTCTTAACCATTACATTTCTACAAAAGTATGTTTACAAAAATAAAATTATACAAAATATTTTTATTAATAAAAGAAATGTTTTATTTAAATATAAAAATTCAAATCTTGTTTTCCCCCCAAAATAGAAGCTTCTACACTAGATTTAACCTTCTCCAATAAAAGACAAATATGGGAGCGTCAATCTAGTGGCGGCCCCTTGATAGGCTGGGCAGCTCCCAGATATATCTGGGACTGCCGGGACCGCCACCAGGAGACGTTGGGATTTCCTGGATATAAATACTGCCCTATTCTTAGTAGAAAAACACACCTCTTTGCATGAATTTTTCAGTTACATTTCTCTTTTTAAAACCCTTCTTTATCTCACTAAATCTCTTGATCACTAACATTGTCTAATTTTTGTTTTAAGTGATCCAATCTCATCTTGTTCTTTCTTCCGTCAAGTGCAAGAGAAGAACACTCGTATTCGCCAAGAAACAAAGTGTTATAGATTAGTGATTTCTCCTCTATTTTGATTATCTTGTGTGATGGTGTAAATCGAACAGTGAATAAATCAAATAGTGTAGATCTTATGATTGGGTAGTGTTTGTGAAGTGGTAGATTGGTTCTAGCTAAGATTAGGACTCAGCATTTAGCTTAGTGTCAGAAAATAACGTAAGCGACGTGTAAACGGTGTTCTCCGCCTAAAGGTAGTTTGTTGACATAGTGAAATCTTGAGTCGGATACTCGCGGAGTGGAGTAGGGCGAAGAGGATCTTCGTAGCCGAACCACTATAAATCTTGGTGTCTTGGTTTGATCATTCTTTACCTTATCTCTTTTTATTGTTTGTGTTTCTCATTTATTGTTTGTATCGTTATTACAAGTAGATAGTTATCTTAATTGGTTCATATTTCCGACTGATTGAACATATACTCGAATCTAACAATTTTAGAAGTAAAATTTTAAAATGCCAATTAACCGGTAAACTATTCAACCCCCCCTTCTAGTTTCCACAATTGGTATCAGGAGCCAAGGTCACTCAAGATTTTTAAAATATATCGTATTTCAAAGCTTGGATCGATCTATGGATTTCGACAAATATCTAAAAGGGTAATCCATGCAAAGACCACCATTCTTTGAAAGTGATAGTTTTATTTATTGAAAAAATATATTTGAAACATATGTCAAATCAAAAGATCTTGATCTTTGGCATGTTATTACCAATGGTGATATTCAACCTATTGAACAAAATCCAGAAACCAAACTAGATGAGGTTATCCCTTTTGAAAAACAAAGTGATGATCTTAAAAAGAGGCTTGTGAAAAATAATGAAGCCAAAATGGTTATTTACAATGATTTGCCAAGAAAATAATATGAAATAATTTTCATGTGTAATACGGCAAAAGAAATTTGGAAAACTTTGTTAATCACCCATCAAGGTAATAGCTAAGTCAAAGATAACAAGATCGACCTTTTGGTACACAATTCGTCATTTTCGAAGACGAATATATAGATAGTAATTTTGATAGGTTTAATACTATTATTACTAGTCTAAAAGCTTTTGACGAAGGTTATTCTAGCATGAACTATGTTAGGAAGTTTCTTAGGGCTATACATCCCAAATGGAGAGAAAAGGTCACGGCAATTGAAGAGTCGAAAGACTTGACATCACTATCTCTTGATGAACTCATTAGAAATCTAAAAGTCCATGAGATGATCATCAAGAAAGATTCTAAAATAGTCAAAGCTAAGGGAGAAAGAAAATCTCTCGCCTTAAAGGCTAAGAAATAATCTAGTGATGAAGAAAGTTCAACTTTCAGAAGTGAAGACGAAGATTATGCCATGGCGGTTAGAGACTTCAAGAAGTTCTTCAAAAGAAGAGGTAGGTTTGTAAGACAACCTAGGAATGATAAAAAGACCTTTCAAAGAAGCCGAGACAACAAGAACGAAAAAAGTGAAAGGAAGTGCTTCAGATGTGGAGACCCAAATCATCTTATTGGAGAATGTCCAAAACCACCAAAGGACAAGAACCAAAAAGCATTCATCAGAGGTTCTTAGAGTGATAGCGGTGAAGAAGATGATGAAAAGGCTAAAGACGAAACGTGTCTCGTGGCTCAATTATCAAATGAGGTATGTTCCGATTCATCTTACTTTAGCGATGAAAATTCATCAATAGACGATTTTACTTTAGATAATGAATATGATAAACTATGTAAGATGAGTTTAAAAATAATCAAAAAGAATAAACAACTAAAATCTATTAGAAATAGTTTAGAAAATGAGCTTAGTGAACTAAAATTAAAATTATCCACAGTCTAGAAAAACAAGGGAGTTGATCTCGAATGTACAAATTGTCAATCACTGAAAATCAACAACGAAAAACTTAAAGAGGAAGATCTTAAGCTAACTCAATTTGAAAAGAGTACACATTGTTTAAATGAAATGTTAAGCAATGAAAAACCCTCCAGAGATAAATTGGGTTTAAGGTTTAACTCATTTGAAGCATCAACTAGTGGGTCTAAGGAAATCAAATATATGAAATCTCAAAAAGAAACGTCCTCTGGTGGCGGTCCCTCAATTACTAAGGGTCGCCCCCATGAAGCACATATGTCCCCCATATCAATCAAGGGACCGTCTGTTTGCTCATCTGATGTTGAGAAATCTGTTTCCTTTCAAAAATCCATATTGGGTTCTAGACCGAAACATATAATGGTAAAAAATATAAAAATTCCCTTTGCTAGTGATAATGAAGTTAAACAATTTTATAAACCATTGTTAAAACCCGGAGTTAGATTTTATAAACCAAATTTTAGGTCGAAAACTCCACCACCTAGAAGAGTCAATAATCATTATCCTCATTCTAAGACACCACAACCAAAACGAAATGTTGGTCAACCTACAAGGCATACAATGGAGGTTACATGCGATGAGGAATGTGTCCTTCATTTCCACATCCCAATCAAATGCAACAAATGCATGGGATGTTTAACACTAACAATTTTGGACCCATGAGATATTGGGGACCAAATGTTTGAGTTGTTATCTTATGTAAATAGATATGCCTTAGAGTTGATTTGGAACCCGATAAGTAGATAAAAGATAGTGGATGCTCTAAACACATTATGGGTAACTGAAAGCTCTTCTCAACCTACAAGGCATACAATGGAGGTAACGTTATTTTTGGTAGTTGTCTTTGTGGTAACATCATTGGTAAATGTACGATTTCTAATGACTCTCTTAATATAAATAACATAGTAGATAAAGGATAGTGGATGCTCTAAACACATGACGGGTAACCGAAAGCTCTTCTCAACCTAAAAGGCATACAACGGAGTCATGTCAGCTTTTTATAGTAATCTTTGCGGAACATTATTGGCAAAAGTACAATTTCATTCTAATGACTCTCTCAATATAAAATGTAGAACATGTAGATAACTTAAGATTTAAACTTGCTAAGTGTGTTCCAAATATGCGATAATAAATTAGAGAAGACTTTCACGAAGCATGATAGTGAAATCACTAAGGACAGTAAGGTTATAGGTAAAGGTATTAAGAAGAAAGGCTTATACGTGATGAAATTAGGAAATAAGCCGAAAGATAAAATTTGTCTTGCAACGATTGATAAAAACTCCACGTTGTGGCATAGGAATTAGGTCATACCTAATATGCTCTCATTCAATCGTTAGCACTAAGGAATTAAGTTAAAAAAATTATTTACCTAAGCTTAAGTTGATCAACATTTTGTGATCTTTCAAAATGGAAAATAAACTCACGCTAGTCACAAACTAAAATATAGTCTTAAAACACGACTAGATGCTTATAATATCTCCATACGGATCTCTTCGGTCCATCCGCCATACGAAGTTACGGAGGAAACCTCCACACCTTAGTCATAGTAGATGACTACTCTAAGTATACTTGGACAAGATTTCTTAAGAATAAAACTGAGGCTTTCGAGCAATTTGAAATCTTTAGTAAGAAAATACAAAATCAATTAGGATGTTCAATAGTGTCAATTAGGACGGACCCAGCTGGTAGAGAATTTGATAATGAATGGAATTGGGGGAGTATTTTTATATGCCAACGTTTTTCACATAACTTCTTGGCTCCATGCACTCCACAATCAAATAGCGTGGTAGAAAGGACAAATAGGACACTACAAGAAATTAGTAGAACCATGTTGAACGAACAATCGTTACCACAAAATTTTTAGTGTAACGTCGTAGATACCTCAACATACATCCTCAACAAAATCCTAATTAGAGCCATCTTAGGTAAAACACCTTATGGACTCTTGAGAGGTAGGAAACCTACTCTCGATTACTTTAGGTTGTTTGGAAGCAAGTACTTCATTTTAAACAACAAAGACTACCTTATAAAGTTTGACCCAAAGTCATACGAATGTGTCTTTTTAGGTTACTCCCAAAATAGTAAAGCCTACATCATCCTGAACAAACATACCATGAAAATCGAAGAATCACTCAACGTGACATTCAATGAAACTCCTCCACCCTCTAATACATCCCCTTGGTGTATGATGACTTAGATGAAATCGAAGCAATTAGAGTCACCGAAAAGAAAAACTTAGAAAATGACATTGAGGATGAAACTTTAAAAATTGACGAAGTAGTCAATATTAAGGAATCTATGAACCATCCATTAGAAAATGTCATAGAAAACCTTAACCAAAGAACTCTTAGGTCACAACCCAAAACCAAAGTAACTTCTTTTGTTTATTACCAACTATAAGAACCTAAAAATGTGAAATTAGCCCTTAACGGATAAAAGTGGATAATCATTAGCAAGAAGAATTAAATCAAATTGTTAGGCTAATATTTGGGAGTTAGTACCACAAACTAAGAATATGACAATCATAAAAACTAAGTGGGTGTTTAGAAATAAGTTAAATGAGAACGGTGTCGTTTCTCGAAATAAGGCTAGGTTATTCGCCTAAGGTTATAATCAACAAGAGGGCATCGATTATGATGAAACTTATGCCCTAGTTGCTAGATTAGAGTCTATTAGAATACTATTAGCTATGCTTGGCTTAGACTTTGGCTATTTCAAATGAATGTAAAAAGTGGCATTCCTGGAACGTTTTAATCAATGATGGAGGTATACGGACAACCTCCAAGGATTCATTGACCTTCGAAAAACCGAGTCATTATTATAACTTAAAAAAGCTTTATTGGTCTTAAATAAGCACCAAACATGTATGATAGATTAAAAATCTTTCCTTATTTAAACATAAGTAACAAAATGATAGTAGATAACACACTTTTTACTAAAAAAAAGTTCAAATCTCATCTTCGTTCAAACATATGTCATGACATTATGAATTCGGAATTCCGACTGTGTCCACGACATGTGTGATGAATTTCTAAATCATGCATACGAGTTTGGAGAGGAGCATATGGGGTGAATTAACTTCCCCCTTGGATTAACAAATAAAACAATGGAAGACGGTATCTTCTTTAATCAATCTAAATATATTAAAGAAATGCTTAAAAAATTTGGATTAGAAGATTCTAAACCAATGAAAACCCCCCATGTCCTCGGATACTAAACTCACGAAAGACGAAAAGTGTGAGTCAATAGATAGTATCAAGTATCGAGGCATGATAGGTAGTTTACCTACCTAACCGGCAAGTAGGCCTCGATATCATGTTTATGTGTCTGCCTTGTGCATGCTTCTAAGAGATTCCCTAAAACCTCCTCATCTTGAAGCGGTTTAAGGCGTTAATTCTTCCAATATATAAAGGCACTGCGCACTTAGATTAGGCATCCTAAGGGACCACATAGAAACCGTATGTATATCTGCCACTCTGATCATGCGGGAGTTTATGTGGATAGAAAGAGCACTAGTGGTATTTGTACGTTTGTGGGATGTTGTTTAACATCTTGGTTATCGAAGAAACAAACTGTTCTTTCTATATCCACTACCGAAGACGAATACGTAAGCGTCGGAAAGGCATGTCAACAAGCACTATGGATGAAACAAGCTCTTATCGACTACGACATTCGACTCGACGACGTCCCAATCATGTGCGACAATAAAGGCGCGATTGACCTTAGCAAAAAACCCTTTGCAATAACTCTCGAACTAAACACAATCAAAAGTTGTCACCACTTTCTGTTTCTTCGTGGATAATTGTCGCAAAAAGGACATATCTCTATCGAAAAAGTGTCGTTCGTCGACAATATCACCGACATTCTCACTAAAACCCTTAAACGTAAATCGTTTAACTATCTACGTCTTGGTTTAGGAATGATAGAACACATTACATAAATCGTTCTTCCTTTTCTTCTGTCTCGATTCTAGTTTGTGTTCCACTCCGTGTCATGACAACTTAATTACTTCATCCGAAGTACGTTAAGCATTTTTAATTTGTGAAATGCAAATTAAAATGTCACTTATTTTGTAAAAATTTTGTCAAAATTCGAGTAAAAACATCTACTGATGGCGGCCCCCATATCATGGGCGCCTCCCAGATTAAATCAGGCGGCCCCTATATCGATATGGGACCGCCACCAGTCGAGAGTAAATTTCTGTGATATGTGAGGAATCACATATCCTTTTTATATCAAAAATGACCCTTAAATGATTAAATTGTGCAAATTATGCTTGTATATTGCTTGTTTTTGTCCAATTGTGAGTGTAGGTACGGATATTGCAAAAGGCCACCAGAAAGAAAATGGTTAAAACCCGGACAAAGACGACACAGAATGGAAAAGATGCTCAGAGCCGAAGTTTCTAGTAAAGGTCTACAAAATCAACCTCGATCAACCCTTGGTAAACCCAATAAAAGACAAAACCCTTAAATCCCCAAAACAGCCCCTATTGTTTAACATATAACAAAAATGGTCCTTGAATGACTAACACCGTTAGTCCTTTTAATATAAAAGGCTAACGGTCGTTATCTTTTTAATTATAACCCAAAACCCTTTTACCCAGCCCATGATATTAACCCAAGCCCGTTTCTTTTTTTATAAAAGCCCAAGTCAAATACTCGTTCCCCGGGTCAAACATAACTCTATAAAAGAAAAGAAGGCGGGAAAATCTGTTTTTACTATTCATCATCCCCTCCGTTTTACCCTGCATCAAAAACAAAGGGTAAAATTCAATTAATGACGTGGAACAAAGATTCGAGTACTATGCTACACGCTGGCAAGCGAAACGGGCCCCCCACCCCAAAAAATAAAAAAAACCCCCCCAAAAGGGCTTTGATTGGTCAAGATGATTCAAGGAATGACACGCGGGCTTTCAAAGAAACACACCGAAAAGGGGAATATTGCACTAAAATCAATGTAAAAGAAGTACAAGGCCTCTGACACAAGGAATGCCACGCTGGCAATCCGTGTGCTCATTTTGATCCAACGGTAAAGAGATGGCATCCAATGATTGCAAAGAATGAGGGTCACAATTAAGGGGAACTAAAACAGACTTGAAGACCTAGAAGAAATCTCTTTCTCCTTCTTATATAACAATCCTCTCCTCACTCTGAGGATGTTATATAGTTTTATTAGCTTTTTTAGAGTAGCTTTTAAATGTTATTTTCAATTAAAAAGTAATGTTTAGCTTATTGTAATCTCTATTTCAACTTTGTACCACTTTATTATCAATAAGAATTCAAAGTTTTCTATTTGTGCAATTGTCTTTTCATAAAATCCTACTTTTTATGCAAAAATATGGTTTAAAAAGCTTTAACTGTTCAGTAAGCTCTCAACTCTCTTTTATTAGCTCTTATCTACATCTAAGCTTGGCTATGTACTCAACTAATCTCTCAAAAGCTTATTTGAGCTTATCTACACAAATCCTCCCTTAAATTTTACGCACACAAAATAAGGAAGGGAAACCTGACATTGATGAGTGATTCCAGGACCATACCACTTATCTTAGATAAGTTGGACTTGTTGATAGCTCAATGATCCTTTTAATAAGCCTTGTTAGTAAGAGAGGCTTATGTAAGTCTTCATTTACCTTTTCACTTTAATCTACTATGTAGCTAATTTTGCTTATTTTTGCTTATTGTTGTTTTAGTAGCTTATTTATGCCATATTGATAGTTTATTTATGCTTAGTGTGTAGTTTAAAAATCTTTAGTTTTTCATAATTTTTTAAAAAACATCAAAAAACACCAAAATATTATCCTAGTCTGAAGCTTATTAAATTCGCTTATTCGTTGATAAGATTTGTTAATTAGGTCTATTATTAGCTTTTTACTATCTGGTATTAAGGATTAATAGCTTATATCTAAAATTTATAAGCTGAAAATGAGGTTTAATAGTTTAAAGGGGTGTTTGGCACAAGGCAGTACTAACCTAAGTTAGTACTGCCAAAGGTAATTATACCTTTTGGACTGTTTTTAAACTTGAATTTTGAGTTAATAAGTTTGGATTGTTAAGAATTTAATTAAGTTAGAATCAAGTTTAATTCAAATTTGCTAGTAGTGATTAGAAACTGTTAGCTTAATTCAAGACAGTTTGCAATTTAAGCTCTAGTCTTCTCTAGCTTTTTAACTTCAGTGCATTTGTTGTTATTTTGGTGTCTTACAGACCATAAAAATGGAAGAATCACTCAACGTGACATTCAATGAAACTCCTCCACTCTCTAAGACATCACCCTTGGTGGATGATAACTTAAATGAAGAAGAAGCAATTAAGGTTACCAAAAAGAAAAACCTAGAAAATTAAATTGTGGATGAAACTTTAGAAATTGACAAAGTAGTCAATATTAAGGAATCTAGGAACCATCCATTAGAAAATGTCATTGAAAACCTTAATCAAAGAACTCTTAGGTCACAAGCCCAAAACCAAAGTAACTTCTTTTGTTTTATATCAACTATAGAACCTAAGAATGTGAATGAAGCCTTAAAGGATGAAAGTTGGATAATCGCTATGCAAAAAGAGTTAAATCAATTCGTTGCAAATGATGTTTGGGAGTTAGTACCACAACCTAAGAATATGACAATCATAGGAAGTAAGTGGGTATTTAGAAATAAATTAGAGGAGAACGGTGTTGTTTCTTGAAATAAGGTTAGGTTAGTCGCCCAAGGTTATAATCAATAAGAGGGAATCGATTATGATGAAACTTATGCCTCAGTTGCTAGATTAGAATTTATTAGAATACTATTAGCTTATGCTTGCGCCTTAATTTTAAGCTATTCTAAATGGACGTAAAAAGTGCATTCCTGAATGGTTTAATCAATGAGGAGGTATACGTGGCACAATTTCTGGGATTTATTGACTTTGAAAAACTGAATCTTGTTTATAAACTCAAGAAAGATTACATGGTCTTAAACAATAACCCAAAGTTTAGTATGTTAGATTAAAAGCTTTTCTTACTAAACATAAGTACAAAATGGGAATGGTAGATAACACACTTTTTACTAAGAAGAAAAGTTCAAATCTCATCATCGTTCAAATATATGTTGACGACATTATATTCAGATCGACTTGTCAAGACATGTGTGATGAATTTGCCAAAATCATGCATGATGAGTTCGAGATGAGCATGATGGGTGAACTTAACTTCTTCCTTGGATTACAAATAAAACAAATAGAAGATGTAATTTTCTTTAATCAATCTAAATATATTAAAGAAATGCTTAAGAAATTTGGCTTAGTAGATTCTAAACCAATAAAAACCTCATGTCCTCGGATACTAAACTCATGAAAGACGAAGAGTGTGAGTCGGTAGATAGCACCAAGTATCGAGGCATGATAGGTAGTTTACTCTACCTAACAACAAGTAGGCCCGATATCATGTTTAGTGTCTTCCTTTATACACGCTTCTAAGAGGATCCCAAAACCTTTCATCTTGAAGCGGTTAAGCGTACCTTCCGATACATTAAAGGCACTATGCACTTAGGATTATGGTAGCCTAAGGGGACCGGCATAGAAACTGTAGTATATGCCGACTCTGATCATGCAAGAGATTATGTGGACCGAAAGAGCACTAGCGGTATTTGTACGTTCGTGGGATGTTGTTTAACATCTTGGTTCTCGAAGAAACAAACCGCTCTTGCTATATCCATGACCAAAGCCGAATACGTAAGTGCCAGAAAGGCATGTCAACAAGCACTATGGATGAAACAAGCTCTTATCGACTACGACATTCAACTCGACGACGTCCCGCTCATGTGCGACAATAAAGGCACGGTTGACCTTAGCAAAAAACCGGTGCAACACTCGCGAACTAAACACATCGAAATTCATCACCACTTTCTTTGTGATAATGTCGCGAAAGGACATATCTCTATCGAAAAAGTGTCGTCTGTCGACAATATCACCGACATTCTCACTAAACCCCTTAAACATGAATCGTTTAACTATCTACGTCTTGGTTTAGGAATGATGGAACACATTTCATAAATCGTTCTTCTTTTCTAGTCTCAATTCTAGTCCGTGTTCCACTCCGTGTCGTGACAACTTAATTACTTCATCCGAAGTACTTTAAGTATTTTTAATTCGCGAAATGCAAATTAAAACATCACTCCTCCTATAAAATGTTTGTAAACATTTTTTGTCCAAAACACCTCCATTGGAGGCGGCCCCCATATCAATATAGGACTGCCACCAGTCGGGACAAAGGTCTGTATCCTTCATTTTGTTAAACCCAAAAACAAACACTCCCTTCTCCTAAAACCCGCAGCGGTGAAACACACACATAACCCACCAAAAATCAAAATCAAACTAATTAACTCTAATTGAAGATCAAATCAACATCAACAATCAATCCTAACATCATAAACATTATCAATTGTAAGTCAATTCATTCATTTTCTTTCAAATTTGTGCCTAGGGTTCATGATGAACACAAAATCAAAAATTAGGGATTTTCATTTTTCTTTTGTTTGTGTGCAATTAGGACTATAATAACACAATGTTTAACTAATATGCTTCTCGTAGACATAGGATTTGCATAATTGAGTGTGTTTGTCAAAGTTTTTCATTCACACAAAAACCCTAGTTTTCTTTCAAATTACTCACGTTAGAAACACCATAAAATTGTTTTAATGCATTGTTAATACACCCTAAAAACATTTTTGCATACAAGCATAATGATCTCATGAACAAAATTCATATGTATTTTTCAACATGTTTGGATGACCAAAATTTGAATTAAGGAGCGTTTGGGTTAACTCATAAGTTTTTTTAGAGTCGAGTCTGCAACTCCACATTTGTTGCATACAGGCACATACTAGGCATTTTTCCAAAGGAATTTGAAAATTAAGAATGACACATACTAAAATTTTCATATTATTGTGATTAGGTGAAAAGAATGTCTCAAGAAGAAATCGAATGCACAAAAACTCACATCTTCCTATCTCCAAACGAACCATACCTTTCAAATCACATTAACTCTCCTCAAAAATCATCATATCTAAAATTACCTTGTCGACATATCTATAAAGGAAGATTTGTTGACACAACGTTTGATTCCCAAAGACTCCTAGAAAAGAACCTACTTAAAGTTGGATTTCAAACTCTTTTTTACTTAAAAGGAAACCTATATCCAAAATTTATAGTAAAGTTTTATCAAACATTTGAACTCACTCTAGTAGATAACCTTTGGATCATATTATTCAAAATAAATGGTAAACATGTAGGTGCATCGTTTCAGGATTTTGGAACACTACTTGATATTCCTTTTGAAGGACATTGTTTCTACAACAATGAATGGTCTCTAAAATCCATTAACAATCACAACACTACTCCCTAAATGATCATAAATACACCTCTCAGCCAACAAAAATGGATCCTCTATCTAACTTCTCAAATGAGGAATTTTTGGAAGATGTTCAATATGCCCATCACAATCATCATAATTAAATTAGATGTTGAACAAGAATCAACCATACCACGATTACACGATTAGGACAACCTTGTCTGTAGAACTGAACTAGATATTATTTTGACATATTCTAGTACGTGTCTGACTTCTCTTAACTATATCTTATGTCTTTTCTTGTTAAATGTGTATTATCTCAGTTGCATGATGGAATTAGGGTAGATTATCTATCTTATTCGATAATTGACTAAATTAGTTGATTCTTGTGAAATAGGAGTTGTTGAAACACAACCCTGTCTAGGTTCTCTTTTCCGCACTTAAGAGACAAAATTAGGAAAACTGGGAAAAATTCGTTAATCCCAGAAAACGGCCCCCAAAAAGAGGTGGCGGCCCCCTAATATATTTGGGACCGCCGTCAGGAGGGAACAAATTTTTTAGTCTTATCTCTTTTTCTATATCTTTGACCATCCCTACACTAGACCTTGCTGGACTTTCTCTGTTTAGCCAAGCAATTCTT